>PVKA01022459.1:0-37081 GCA_004027165.1 Ctenomys sociabilis | reverse complement strand
TCTTAATTCTCAAAAATAATGCAGTGCGTATAATTACAGTTGTACAGTTGGTACGACTTTATCATTTTTGTTTAAGATTAAAGACTTCTCTAAATTCATTGGATTTTTATATTTCTTTGATATACAAAGAAATATATATATATATAAAAGAAATATATATATATATATATATATATATATATATATATATATATATATACCCTACACCTCAACTTTATTTAAACATTCTGTCCAATCTTACCTCTTAAAGACTACATACTCATGTATTAAAATAAAATATAAAAAAACACACGCATATGTACTTCTTTGGGACTTTATTTTCTTATGAACACCTTCATTTCCTATAAAACCTAAGGAAATGCATAGGTTTGATATGTGTATGTGAAAACGTTCTCACGTTTTTGTTCACCAATCAATTTGTGCATGCTTACTAAACTCTATAGGCTTCTAAAATTTGAAACTTTAGTCTTTGCCAGATATGTTGCAGTATTTTCTTTATGGTACATTTACATTTTGTTAACATTGCACTTTGCAGACGAACAAAGCATTTTTAAACTCTCCTGGTGCAGTTCTTTCATATTGTTGTGTCCCCCTGCCTGGGGCGTCATGTTTCCACATTGCTCTCCTATACCATGGTTACATTCCTGTTCAGTAACAGTTTATTTCCAGAAATGATTCCATTTTTTACATTTACTGCTTTAATTCCTCCATCATTTACTATTATATATGAATCTAATGTTACTGGTCTCTCCAAAAGGCAATCCATTTATCTCTCTAGAATTCTTTAAAACATCTATCATTTTCTCCCATTTGACACAAAATGTCATCTTTATCATGCACTAAGTGCATTATATTCTTAGATAGCATTGTAGCTTTTGTCATTTCATCAATCTATCTTTTTATTCCTGCACCAGAAAACCACAAATATTGTTTATTTTTTGTTCTTTAAATGTCAATTTCAATAGTGAGATGATATAGTTTCCATCATATGTCTTTTGTCCAAGAAATTCCTATTGGCTTTAAACATAGAATAAAAATATAAAAACTGGACATAGAGAAAACAAGAACTTTACTCTCATACAACTTTCTGCCATTGTATTGTCCAGTATTGTAGTCAACAGTTATCTATGACTGTTTAATTCAAATTCAGATAAATTAATATAGTCTAAATTTAAAATTTAAGATTTTCTACCATAATAGTATATTTTAACTGCTTAGTGAAATCAAAACACAGTAAACCAAAATTAGACATTTGGACTTTTGAGGAAAAGAGTACAAGTATGGAGGCTATTATCCTCTTGCTCTAGCTCTTTTATGACCATGAAACAGATCTGTTATTATGTCTAGTTGTTCCCCCAAGGCCTCATGCAGTTGTTGGATGGCTTCTGGATTATGTATGTGATCCTTGATCCAGTGCTGGGATTACAGGTAAGAGTGCTATACCCTGGCCCTGGGGTGGGTAATGTACATCGCAATATATGAAGGGGAGAGAGGTTAGCTAGCTGCCTAAGATGCTACCCCTCCCTTTTCTCTTGTTGTTTAGCCACCAACATGTGTGGCTTCTCTGGGCCATGTTCACTGTGCCTTGGAGCCAAACGAGTATGTACTGAAACCTCCACTAACTGTGAGCCAAAAACCCTTCCCTCCTTAATTCTGGGTGTTTGATATTTGTTCCAGCAATGAGAGAAGAGTAACCGAGACAAGGTCATGAAAGCATTCAGTAAGTGCTCTCTTACTAGCCAGAGGAGATAAATATTTTAATATTTGTCACTGACACAGAGAAAAAATTGGAAAAGCCTCTTTAAATTTCTCCACCTTGACTTCATTTAAACATTCTGTCCAATCTTAAAGATCTCTTAAAGATTCATTCATTAAAACTAAATAGAAAAAAACACAGGCATACGTATTTCTTTGGTGCTTTATTTTCTAATTAACACTTTCATTTCATGTAAAACCTAAGTGCATATTTTTCTTATTAATATGTCTTTTGTTGTAGGTTTCTGCAGCCACAAATCCAATGATGGGTGAGAAAAATAATTCTTCCCCTATATTCTCAGCAGTCACACATGTCTGCCATCTTAGAAAGATGGGCATACAACTTCCATCCCCAGTAGGTGCTCCTATCAGCCACTCATGCTTTCCAGAAAGGCTTTCCTGAGCTGGAATGAAGCATCTTCATGTATGGCTTTGGTGCATCTTCCATACACCACTGACACCTACTGACTCTGCTCTTTCACCTGTCTCCCACCTCACCATATTCTAAATTCCTTGAAGTGACACATCTAGTTCATCATCATGAACATATCATGGGAACTACTGTTTGAGGATGTTTCATAAATACTGAGTTATAGAAATGTTTGGAAAAAGGCTTTAGCATAAAACATGTGTAAGAAGTAATAAATAGAGAGTAAAGTAATAAGTCCCTTGTGGTTTCATTTCCCATTTTTACCAGTCCAGAATTTTCAGTTGACATTGAAATGACTCTAATTGGGGAAAATAATCTCTCTAGAATATGTGAATAGATGTGAAGAAATTCTTGCACTTCGCTTCAGCCCTTCATTCTAATTCAAAACAGGAAAAGACTATATCCTTAGCCTTAATACTTCTAATTTCTCCATTATGATGAAAGCCACCAGTCTTGTGTCTCATAAAATATAAGGGCAAAAAAAGCATTAGGTGTATGATTACATATCAATTATTCTTTATGATCTATATAATCAGATACCATCTGGCAATTTGGAAAAAATCAGCCATAATAGCAAAAGCCAACAATGCCATGGTCAAACACACTCTTACCATGTATCAGGACAGCAGGGCCCTCTGGGGTGCCACACTCAACTAGGAAACATCAAGTGATTTTTAAAAGGAAATAATAGTGACCTTGGTTCACTGACCCACTAGAAAATCATTTTCACTGGTGAGTTAAATTGTGTCTTTGTCAAGATCAGAAACACTGAAAATCATAGAGGCCCATTTCTTCACGTGAAGCACATATAAGATGAGTAAAATAAAAAAAAATAGCTGAATTTACAGATATTTGTCTGGAATTCTTACTTAAGCAAATTCTGAAAACCTTACAAAGAAATACTGAATAGCAAAGGGAATCAAAGCATTGTCCCAGGAAATCTAAAGATGAAGCCTAAACCAGCTGGCTATATTTAATATTTTTTTGACAAAATCATATAAACTCCTCCTCAACATTATATATGTGCTGTTTTATCTCAAGGCAATGTTTCAATTTTTTTTTTTTTTTTTTTTTTTGGCAGAACTGAGAATTGAACTCATGACCTCATGCTTGCTAGGGAAATGCTTATTCAACTGAGCCATCTCCCTGGCCCCTAAAAATGGCTATTTTTTTTTTCTTTTTTGCAGAACTGGGGATTGAACTGAGCCCCTTGCACTTGCCAGGGAAGCGCTCATTCCACTGAGCCATCTCCCTGGCCTTAAATTTTTTTAATAGGCCAAAATGACTTACTTGTCTTGCTTAATGTAACAAGAGCATTCAATACAGTCTTCAGTTTTTAACAAATTTCATTGAATTGAAGAATATTGATAACATTGAATGTGATTTAATACACGGTGAGTTTATTTGTTTTGTGTTAATAACATTGTGTATTTTAAGAACTCAGATACATAGAAATATATAGATTTTTAAGCACTACTTTATAAGGCATATTAAGTTAATCACTAGAGAAAGTGATTTTCAGTAAAATGCAGTCATAGAAATGCACTATGTTAAAAGTTTTTAAGTTAATGTTAGTTCAAATACTGCTGTTACCTTAACTTCTTTAGAGTTCAAATCCATTGTATCATATGATGACTTTTCTGATGTGGTGTTCTTTTGTTGCTGTTTGGTCATAGTAAGCCACAAAGGCAAAAAAGAAGAAAGAAAAATTTACAGAGAATACATAAAACTGTTGGTTATCTCTTTTTTGAAAGATAGTTCTACATGTGTTTACTCTAATACAGCAAGTAAATGGAAAAATATTCACTCGAGGAGAGAAAGCTCTAAACCAAGAATAAAAATGGTGCATTATAGTGTCCTTCCTATCTCTCCATTTCTATCATTTTAACCTTATTAGTAGGTTGAAATCCAAATGATTAATAATCACTAAGAACAAATCTTTCTTTGCAGTTCTAAAACTTCATTTTGAGCATGGAGAGAGAAGGGAGAAAAAAGAGAATAAAAATGAATTGAGCTGTGTAGTGTACACGTACCAAGACCCATTGTTGAATGTAATCTTTATATATGGGAAATATGTGCTATACTAATAAAAGTAAAACAACATTTCAGTTTCAGTTTCAGTAACATTATCTGGCACATATGAGTTCTCAAAAACTGATACAAATATGTCAATAATAAAAGTCCTTATATGAACAATAAAATATATAAGTTCATTCTTTAAATCACATGTTTGTCGCACACAATGCTACTAGTGTTGTAATAGTGAGCCGCCAAATGGTGTGGGGGAAATAATAACATTTTATTCAATAAGTATTAGAGTGTATAAAAAGCCCTGAGTATACAAGTGAACTCAATTTCACACAGACCAGGGGGATTTACAGTCAAGGAGTACAAAGAAGAACAAATAGAAAATTAAGAAAAATCATCAGGTGTTAGAGAAGATTTTAGCTAACCTTACTTGACAGGATTCTTGCTGAAGCAGGTTGATATAAAAACAAACATGGAAGCTCAAGTCTTGGCTGTGAAGAAAGTGGATAGGAGCCTGACAGGACTTGAGTCAAGGTGCATTTTTTTCACTCTGCCACTTCACCTCAGTTTTACTTTCATCTGTAACACATTTTTTTTTTGTCCTGGAGAGAGAAATAATTTATTCTTGTGTTCAAAACTCTGATTTGTACCTTCCTCCAGCCATGAAATTTACATGGATATAACATCAGTTTTAAAAATGAATCCCAATCACATTACAATGTGAGCAAAGCAGATGTCATTCAAAATTTAACCATCTAATTAATCACAGCTTAGAAGAAAGAGCAAATTCTTTTAAATACGTAAGAGATCTGACTTGAGCTGCCTTTCTACAGGTGATTTTGTCAAGAGTAGGAGCCATGTATGCATATATGTCATACTTTCCTACTCTGAGATCATGCATGTACACTATTTATCAACACTGTTACTATAAATATAGAGAACAATACAAATGAATGATCAGAATATTAAATACATGTTTTTGTCCAGTGTATGACAATGAATTATCTTGACATAAATATTATGGACTGTACCTTTGTATCTCCATGAATTCCTTTCTCCCTCATTCCCCATGGTGATGGGATCTAAACATAGAACTGTGGGAGATAATTTGGTCAGGATGGTGGAGCTCTTAGGAGGGTATTCACAAGCTATAAATATTAAAAAGCCTGCTGCCTTCCATGGGTGATACAAGACACAGTGGCATATAAACTAGTAAGAAAGCCCCGGACAAGAGCCGAATCTGTCTGTGTCTTGAGTCTTGATTTAATTGCCAGAACTGTGAGCAATAAATTCTACTTGAGCCACTTAGTCTACAGCTCTGGAGTAGAATAAAGCACTGGGTAACTGAACAAGATTTTAGAGCTTTCTTTTTGTCTTTAAGACTAATTTTTAAAAGAGTAATATGTCATCTCTTTTGAATCAAGATACAATTTACAGTCTAGTACAAAGGAGAGTTCAGCAAGTGTTAGTCTAATGCACACTCTATAAAACAAATCTGAAAAATGACCTTAAAGAAAACCTTTTACAATTCTCATCTATTTGTTTTTCCATATGCTGGTCCTCAATCAAACTTCTTCTTTTGAAGTTCCAAGAATTCCACTGATTTTATTGAATTTTGTGACTTTTTAATGTTTCTGTGAAAGTCATCTTCTTTTCATTACTGCTCAAAAATTTCTGAAGATAAGAAACTCATTGGAAGTAACTTTCACTGCATCCTCTCAACACACACACACACACACAAACACACACACACACTTTAAACATTCATTTATTCCTTATGGCACATGTACTGATTACATCTATGCTTGGTTAACATCAGTGTTATTGTTTGAGTGAGTGCTTTCATTGTCATCGCTACCTAAGTAATTCTAAAGTGAAACATCCTGTGTACTATCAATATAGATGACAATAAGGTTATACTGTTTTCCTTTATTGCATTGTATGTTTTCATTAGGGGGAAAAATCCATATTCCAAAATTTCTTCATGTAACCCTCATTGTAGTTTAAGTAAACATACTTATTTCTAAAGTGCACATATTAGATTATATTTAATATCACTTATCAAGTGAAGTCATCATGAAAAGTAACATGGATTTACAAAATAAATTTGATGTATAACAGCACTTTGGTTGATTAAAGGCTATATTTAACATGCAATACTGATCCTTAGGTTAAAGACAATGGTTCACTTCAGAAGAGTAGAATGGTTTCTAGAAAACTTAAGGGTCTCTAGAAATTCTAGATCTGCCATAACTACTCAACCCAATAAGAGTTCTTTCAGTGGGTTCTAATAGCTCAAGCAATAGCAGTTGACACAGGGATGTTTCTTGTTTCATCAAGTTCCATTGGAAATGAAGGCAGGTTCCTTTCTCTAAGGACAGTTCATTAAGAGCTTAACCTAACAACCTGTGATTTAGATGGTCTCAATGATGATTTTTTTTTTTCTCATGATTGGACAATCAGGATTCAAGGGGTGAGTTCAATGGTTCTAGCTGATGGTTACTTGTATAGGTCCTTTGAAGTAGTGAGTCCAGCAATAGCTGGATTCAGTTAAGATGCTGAGACTCTTAGGCTTTCCATTTTCTGCTGCATCTCTAGCTTTTCTTCAGTGAGTTACTGCAGGAAGGAACAGCACCTTTCCATACTGAGAGCTAACAATTCAAAGGTGTAAGAAGCTGCCACTCACATGTCATGGGAACACTGGAACTGGTAAAATACTGTGTCAGTAAAATGTTTGCGATTGAATATCATAAGCTCAGCTCAAGTTCAAGGGGAATTGAGGACTCAAGGAGGTGAACACCTGGAACTGTGACTCCTTGGGGATAATTAACAGATTACCATACAACAAACACCTGCTTACGCAGGTTTTAATCGGTAATTTGTGGTGCGCTACCAGCCCAGCCCCCAGGGTGCACTGACAGGCGACTGAGACTGGGCGTGGTGGCTCGTGCCTGTAATCCCAACGCTTAGGAGGCTGAAAACTGGAGGATCACTACTAGTCCGATCTACATAGTGAGACCCTGCAGACCCTATCCTAAATTAGAAAAGAAAGGAAAGACTTAATTTAATTTAGTGCATTTTTTTTCTCCTGTGTCAAATAAAACAGAGAAAATACAATAGTTCTTATTAATACATGTGATTTGGGCCTTAATTTTCCCCATTGCCCGTTTGATCCAGTGGTTGTACACTTACATGGCTTATACAGGTTCTTTTTGATGAGATATGAATTGAAACTGTAGCTAAAATCATTTACTCCTTTAATTCAAAGGGAATTATAAAATGAAAATATATCTAAAATCTAATCTATCCTGTTAAAGAGTAAATGAAAGATATTTCTCTTGTTAAAGAACTGCAAAATGTCAGTCATATTCCTCTTAATTTTGACAGAAGCTGTTGAGTTGAGTGCAGAACAACTAATTTCTAAGAGTACAATAATGCGGTGCTCCACACAGGACAAATGTAAACCAAATACAATTTTTCTCCTAAGTCTTTCTAGATTTAATGCCTTGAAAAATCCTAGAAAACTTTTCTCCATATTTAAGTTTTAGATTTCAGCTGTTTTTGTCTATCAGGCCTGCTGAAACAAAAATATAAAAGAAATTCTGAGAAATATGTTCTCAAATTTTAATATTATTCACCTCTGTTTTATTTTGTTTTACATTTGAAAAAAGCATTTTTTTTTTTTTTTTTTACAAAGAACTCTGGTTCCCCTTTCCCTGATCTTGGTGAACTAGAGTTTTCTAGAATTTTATTCTTATTCACAATGAATGCTTAGATTAATTTTGCAGGGCTGTCATGCTCAAATACCCAAAAAAGTTCAGCTAAATATATATATATATATATATATTTTTTTTTTCTTTACATTTGTATAGCCTACAAACATGAAATCAAATCTGGTGTTGAGTCCTGAGGATTTCAATGGGAAGTTTGATGCCTTTCTTAATTTCTTGTGACAGCTGGAGTTCTTTGGCCCTTCTTAGCTCCCTCCACTTTGACATGGCATTCTTTCATGTGTCTGTCAAAATAGCCCTTTTCTTAGAAGGACATCAGTTATAACACTCAGGGCCATTTTTAAGTACTCATGTTAACTTCATATATCTAAGAAGATTTAGAAATATTATTTAGAATTAAGGCCATAAGGGCTGGCCAGATAGCTCAGCAGACACCTGCTTAGGCAGAGTGTGGTAGCCTGGTTCCATCCTGGGTATGCCCTGCTGGCCCCACCTCCAGGGTGAGCTGAGATGGGGATTGAGACTGGGAATGATGGTGCATGACTGTAATCCCAGGGTTTGCAAGGCTGAAAACAGGAGTATCACTATGAGTCTGATCTATATCGTGAAACCCTGTAGACCCTGTACTAAATACAGAGAAAGAGAGACAGAGAGAAAGAGAGAGGGAGGGAGGGAAGAAGGGAGGAAGGAAGAAAGGAAGGAAGGAAGGAAGGAAGGAAGGAAGGAAGGAAGGAAGGAAGGAAGGAAGGAAGGAAGGAAGGTCACATTCACCACTACTAGGGAGTAAGAGTTTCACCATAACTTTCTGAGACACACAATTCAATTTATGACTATAATCTCTTCAAAAGACTAAAAATCTCCCTATTTCTTCCAGGTGTCTTGTTTTGAGGATATAAGATTAAGATATAGGCACTTCAAGTCAATGTGTTATGATACAATTACATATGGATCTAGTATTTTAATTGACCTGTGAGACTTTCTAAGTCTCTTTCTTTTGGACATTGTCCATACCAAATTTTTAGGTATTGGTTGTTTACTCAACCAGTACCTAAAATTTTTGAATTACCAAAGAGAGAATAGGCCTGCAGATCACCCATGAGAAACTTGGAGCATGATGAAGAAATAATTATTTGGATTTTGTTTTGTTTTGATTTTCCTTTGGATTTTGAATCATTGTTGTTTTAGTAATAGTTTGTCACTATTATTATTCTGACTGATACATCTATTTGATTTAAAATCTATAAGTTTATAAAGTACACTTTCTTTTTATTTTTGTCTGATCCCTTCATCAGTCCAATCTCAGTATGATAAGGAATTTTTCTTATTTTCATCTTTTCCTGGTATTTACCTTGATGGGCAAAATAATAGAAAACCAATTAAAATTTTGTGGATATATTAATAGATTAACAGATGAACAAATATATAACATGAGGATCATCCTTTTTTTCATATTTAGTACTGTAATATTTGGCTTCATTGAAGCTTCTATATATTGCTATTAGTAACTGTACTTTAATTTTCTAAAAATAAAAATTGGATATATATGCAATGAAGTATCATTCAAGCATAAAGAAGAAATTCTATCATTTGGAGGAAAGTGCATGGATCTGAAGACCATGATGCAAATCAACATGAGCCATTCAGAAAGCAAAAGAGTATGTTCCCCTGATACATGAAATCTAAAGTGGATTGTAAGAAAGCAGAGTGTGAGTATTATTGGATTAGAGGGAGGGCATAACCAAAAGGTGGAAGGAAGTAATGGTGGGGAATGGGATGGAATAGATATTAGCAAGTCCTATTACAGGTACTGAGCTGTACAAAAATGTGGAACTTGGAGAGAGGAGGAAGGAGACACAGGGGGCTACATGATCTAAATGTGTTACGTTCTTGCACAAATCTGCCAAAAAAATCAATTATTCTATAAAAGCAGTTTTATAAATTGCTGTAAGCTGCCCTGCTGGTGCAAGTGTGTAGTACCAGCTTTGGGGAAGTAGAAGCAGAGAACTGTAAGTTTGAGGACAGCCTTGGCTACCTAGGTGTGTTCAAGAGCATCTTGCATTGTGTACTGAAGCTTAGTCTCAAAAAAAAAAAAAAGAAGAAAAATAATTGCTTTAAAAAAATGAGTCATCAAATATGCAAATTAAAAAACTGAGTTTCATCCCAAATATAAGTTTAGGAGAAAGTCATACTTAGAATGAAATACGTGTTCAAAACTAGTTAAAAGCAATACGATTTTGGTTAAGGTATTGATACCATCTAGGCTATGTTTTTTGCCAACAAGATGAGACAGAACTGTTGATTATTTAAGAATTGGATAAAAATCAGATTAAGTATTTCACTAATTGTACTTCCTTTTTTCTTTATGTTAAATCATAGTTTTTCTCTTTCAACATGCTTAGAAAAATGAACCCATACAGAAGTAAAAAATATATTTCCTGGTTATATTTATCAACTCACAAAAAGTAACATCTTTTGAAGGTGCTCATTTTTTTTTTCTTAAATTGTTATACCCTACCATATAGTCTGTATTAAAGATTATAAGTAAAGTTATTTGTAAATAGCATTCAAATTTGAAAATTGATCTTACAAAATACATCTTGCACACTCACTTTATTCTTTTTTGCTTAGGATTTTAGAAATGAATTTCTAAGAAATTATAACATATCAGTTTAATCAGAAAGATGGGAGACCTAGGACGATTTCCCAATGTACATAAATAGATATTTTTTCCATGTGAATAAATGTTTTACACGTAAAAGTTTATATATGATATGAGGGAGCAAAGATAGTAAACCTTAAAAATGGTAATTATATATCTTTCAATAAGATCTTTATCTTCACATATTTAATCCATAGAGAGGGAGGGGACTATTTGTTCAAACACTGAATGTTTATCTAGAAATCTGCTACCAGTTCAGATTCTAAGAAAAATGTACAAATGTATCATTAAAAATATAGTAAATAAGTATTTTTATGCGCTACTATAAATTTACTCAAAATCAGTAAGTGACTCTATACCATAGTGTTAAAATAGACAACAATGAATCAGCAAGATTTACTTGGAATCATAGTAAACATATTTCTTAAAACCTTATCCTAGACTTTTATTTTTATCCTTAAAGTTCTACCAGATGATGAGAAATAATATAAAATAATAATAATAATAATAATAACCTCAAGGGAAGCCTTTCTGAGACACCATACTGCTAACATCTACAGTAGAACTGCCCTAAACACACATTCTGACACAAACCCTGAGCATTACTTTTCTATTGCTGCTATGGAAAATTCTTGCAAACTCACTGGCTTACCATGGCACAGATGTATTATCTCACAGTTCTGCAGCTGACTTCCAGGTGGGGTCTGACAATCCTTCTTATTTTGGTCTCTGAAGGCTGAAATCAATATGCTAGCCTGCCAGAATGGTACTGAATCTGCTCTCAAGCACATTCAGACTACTGGCAGAGCTCAGTTCTCTGTGTTGTAGGATTAAGGTCCCTGTCTTCCACCTGACTTTCATTCAGGATGTTCTCTTAACCCTTTGGGGTCATCAGCTCTTCTTGTCTTGCTCTTCTGCCTGATTTTATATCACTCACTGCATGCCAGCACCTCATAGCTCAAATCTTCTTTTCTTTTCTTTTCTTTTCTTTTCTTTTCTTTTCTTTTCTTTTCTTTTCTTTTCTTTTCTTTTCTTTTCTTTTCTTTTCTTTTCTTTTCTTTTCTTTCTTTCTTTCTTTCTTTCTTTCTTTCTTTCTTTCTTTCTTTCTTTCTTTCTTCCTGTATTTTTATTGGCAGAACCAAGCCCTTGTGCTTGCTAGGGAAGCGCTTATTCCACTGAGCCATCTCCCTGACCCCTATAGATAAAATTTTCTGACCTCTCCTCATGTTGAATCCTTTCTGAATCCAACAAGAAAAAAAAATTCTGTTTTTAACAGCTCATGTGATTACTCTGGTCTTGCTAGAATTATTCATGATAATTTGCTCATTTTGAGGCATGGCTGTAACTATAGCTGCAATTAACTTTGGCCAAATAATGTACTGTACTCACAGATTCAGGGATAATAGCATGGAAATCTTTGGGGAGGACTTTCATGGACACTTGAAAAATAATCCAAAGCAAACTTAAACTACTTGGCCACAATACTGGTACCTTCTGGAATCCTGATTCAAACATGGCGCTGACTCAATCAATAACAGTCTTCCTTATCTTTAGAAATGGAGCTGGGTGTTGCTTTACATTCACATTATTTTTAAATTTGTTAAAGTATCAACCTCCTGTAGACTTTGGCAAATTTAACCTTTAGAAGTATAATAACAGAATCCATAAATTAAAGGTGACTCATTACTGCAGACTGATGTGTCGATGAGGAATTAATGGATTTCTTTGAGGTTATACATACGTACATCAGCAGTAGTGAAATACACTTGCAATTTTTCATTGTGTCATTATGTATTTTATTTATTTATTTTTTTTTTTTTGTCTTTTTGAGACAGGGTCTCACTATGCAGTTCAGGCTGGCCTTAAGCTCACTTTGTAGCTCAGGCTGGTCTCGAACTCACAACAATCCTCCTGCCTCAGCCTCCCGAGTGCTGGGATTACAGGCATGCGCCACCATGCCTGGCTTCATTATGTATTTTAGGACAGGGTCTACAGGGTCTCACTACATAGATCAGACTCATGGTGATCCTGCTGCTTACAGCCTCCCAAGTGCTGGGATTAAAGGTGCCACCACGCCCAGTCTCAGTCCCCACCTCAGCACACCCAGGTGCTAGTCCACAGGCCACCCTTAATTATGTCATTATGGATTATGATCCATAATGCTTCTATATAAATCCATATCCAGATCATTACAGCACTTGATACTATATTTAAGCAGTATCATTTATCAAAATTCAAAAATCACATTTCCATTAAGTTATAATTTCATTTGTTCTATATTTTTTAAAAATTATTCTACACCACACTGTATAAGACAGATATGTGCCTCAGCTTCACTGAATATGCACTTAGCAAGGCATGTGTACATTTAACAAGTCCTTTAGTGTCTGGTGACTATTTTATTTAAAAACTCCAGGATGTTACAGCAGTAAATAATAGCACTTAATGTAATCTTGGAGTTTAGCATAGGTTTCTCAGGATTTGGGTCACTAAACTTCAGAAAAATGATAGGAAAGGTATTATTTATACTTTGCACACAGAAAAATTAATGCAAATATTTTCATCTACCTACTTATAATCTGCATTATGTTAAGTCCCATAGCTGAACTTAATACAACTTACTACAATCGATTGAAGTACCTGAGTCCATGTCACATTGTGAAGAAACTTTGGAAATATTCTTTTTTGTTTTGTTTTTAGGGGATTGTTGGCAGAACTGGGGATTGAACTCAGGCCCTTGCGCTTGCCAGGGAAGCACTTATTCCACTGAGCCATCTCCCCAGCCCCAGAAATATTCTTAATAATTAAGATAAATAGGGACAGCCAAATAGCTCAGTAGACTAAAGGGCCTGCAAGCAGGTGCAGGGGCCCAGAGTTCGATCCTAGGGCCTGCAGTGCCAGCCCCATCCCTGGGATGTCCTGAGACTTCAATTGAGACTGGGTGTGGAGGCGCTTGCTTGCAATCCCAGTTCTTTGGAGGCCGTAAACCATTGGATCACTATGAGTCTGATCTAGTAGTGAAACCTTGAACACTCTGTAGACCCTTCACTAAAATACAAAATAAATAAATAAATATAATAATGACAATTAAGATAAATAAAATTTAAAGACTAACTTAACAGATATGTATATGTGTATGTGTGTGTTTGTGGTGTGTGTGCATACATATATATACGTATTTATGTATATTATAGCCTGGAGAGCAGAGAAACTGTCCAAATGTTTCCATTAAGCCAGGAATTTTTCATTATAAAAAATAATGTAATTTTTGAATAAAAAATATATTGATTCTGATTGTAAGTATGAAGTAAACACAGGCCTAATCTTGAAAATTGCATAAAGTTACTAGTCATTCCACTTTTCTCTTCATTGCAAAATGGTGCTCCCATACAACTCCTCCATTTCCCAATGATATTTTGTTCCTTATTGCAGAAAATCCAGATTTCAGTCTCTCTTGTTATAGCGTGGGTCCTCTTGCTTAGGACTTATCTAGTGAAACATTCTAGTTTATACTTTCCTTTCAATCTTAGCAGATATTGTACAGTTAACCACTGTTTAAGGCTAGACTTCTACTATTTTTTCTTGGTTAATAATATACCAATTATAGATATTATTTTAATTATTGTTAATGTTGTTTCAAAGAAATATGGTCCCCATGCCCTTTTTAGGAAACACTGAATAACTTACTGAATATTTCTCGATTTCCATCTTAAAATGTATCTGAGGTACATTATTTTCATGCTTTGTGCTACTCCACTAGCCACATAACTTTCTATAAAAATATGATTGGATGATTGGTCATCCTTTAGAAAACAGGTCCATTCACATAATCTTAATTACAATTTTAACATTCTAATAAGTATTAATACTGTTCTGCTTTTCTATAATAAAATAATGTTTTAATAAAATTGCATTCAAGGATGGCTGTGCTGACACGGGTCGATAGTCTCAGCATAGTGGAAAGCTAGAGCAGGACTGAAAGCCAAGCCCAGCCTGAGTGACATAGAAACTTGGCATTACTCTGTTACAAAATACAAAACAATAAAAGATAAAGGGCTTTGTATAGCTCAGGGAAGACCATTGTGTTAATCTATACTTCTGCAGAAAATTAAATAAATAGAAATTTGAAAATAGCACTTTTCTGTGTCATTTACTATTGTTTTTATGGTTTTTTATGTTATAATTGACCTTATACAAAGTTGAAAAGCTATATCCCCATTAAAAATCCACAATTTAGGAGTTTATTTTGGAGATGTCCCTTTCTAGGCGATATTGACCGTTTCCACTCCCTGCCATATATCTTAATTTCCTTTTAATTTCTTGAAGTAGTTATTTCCCAAGAGAGAGAAAGCAATGTAAGGAAAAGTAACAGGACTGCCTTCTTTAAAAAAAAATGCTCAGGAGGTCAAAGACCCTTCCAAGTGCGCAATGAATCTGTATCTCAAATCTGTGGAATAAGGCAGAACCATTGAAAGGTTTAAGAAGTTGTTACCTCACTTTCCCTCTGCGGAAATTGTTTGGTTTTATGAACTTAAATAGAACAGTAAGCATCTAATCATGTATCTCAATCTTGCTTTTGATTTGATTTGAACTAGAAATTCTAAGTGGAATTTGACAACCTACTTTATCTTAAGTTTCTAAACTACTCTTTAAGTTATTCAAATGTTTCATATTTTTAAGTACTGTCATGACTTGTTTTCTATGTTGAACTGATCAAGACCACATACCTGTGTATGCACACACACACACACACACACACACACACACACACACACACACCCCACATCAGGGACCACTATTTCAATGTTAATAATTTGGATGTGATTATCATATTCCAATTCCTGTTGACCATATGCACAGGTAACTAAATTAATACTTACAAATATCTTTCAGAAACCTGAAAAGCACTATTTTGCAGCTACTGCAGGTGCATCAGGTAGCTTAAGATTTATTGTCTAGTGCTAGGAAAAAATAGGAATGGCTCACATTGTAATGCAGAAATTTAGAGTCTAAACTCTTCTAAAAGACAACCTTTAGAGCCAAAGCCAAATCAAATAGATCAGACAGACCATTCTGCTAATGCTTGAATTCAGAGGCTGTAATCTGTAGAAAGGCTGAGTCCAGACATTCGTCACAGTGACAGAACCCGAGGACTCTTACATTTTCATTAGGAAGGCCCAGCAGGGAGGTGCCTCGATCCCCAGTTTGGGACCTTCCAAACCATGAAGGCAGAACTACCAAGGGCCTCACCTTACAAAGGATCAAAACATTGAATTTATCTTTTAGTTAAATATTACTGGTTTGTCTAATCTGTATACTCTTAGATTTCTCCCCACTAATCATTTTAAATACTTCACAGTGAAGACAGTATCATAACAGAACGAGCAGATTTTAAAATGTTCTGTCTTTATTCCTTTCTCCAGTCTCAACCCAATGCAATATGTCTCATATAATTCAGTGGTTTTGGTATGATGTTTTCAGTTCTACTGAAAAAATATCCAAGAGAAAAATAGCTGGCTTACATGGGATCTCTAATCCTAGCCTTTTAAGGAATCTCCACACTGATTTCCACAGTGGTTGTACCGATTTTCACTCCCACCGACAGTGGAGGAGGGTTCCATTTTCCCCACAGCCCTTCCAGCAATTGATATTGGCTGACTCCTCGATATTACCCATTCCTTCTAAGATGAGACAGCATCTCAGTGTTGTTTTAATTTGCATTTCTTGACTAACCAATGATGCGGAACATTTTTTCATATATTTACTTGCCATTTGTATTTCTTCATCTGAAAAGTATATATTCACCTCAGATGCCCACACTGCTTTATGTGCACCCACATTTACAGCAGTTCAATTTGTCATAACTAAATCCTGGAAACAACTCAGTTGAATGAATAACTCAAATGTTATTCATTCAACAACTGAGGAATGAATAAAGAAGATGTGTTATTTTTACACAATGGAGTATTAGTCAGCTATAAAACAGGATAAATTTGATACCTTTGCTGGCAAATAAATGCAACTAGAGACCATACTCCTGAGTGAAATAAATCAGATCTGCCTGTGAAAACATGATTTTTTTTTTTTTTGGGCAGAACCAGGGATTGAAGTCAGGCCCTTGCATTTGCTAGGGAAGCGCTTATTCCACTGAGCCATCTCCCCAGCCCAAAATCATGATATTGTCTCTTTAGGCTGAGTACCAAAAAGAGAAAATGTATTCTAATAGATACTGGGAAAAGGGAATGAACTTGTTGAAAAGGAAAGAGTTACTGAATTGAGGAACTGAATAGGAGAGAGAGTGGGAAAGAGATCTACCTATGTATGTAAACAAGATGGTTTGGATGACTACACGATGGACTTCTGTTCTATGGAAAGGATCAGGTAATATGTAATTTGTTTTATCTTCTTTGTTCAATTTTTTTTTGTTTTGTTTAGTTTTTTTTTTTTTTTTAATTTAAAGAACTAGGGTTGAACCCAGGCCCTTGTGCTTGCCAGGCAAGCACTTATACTCTACTGAGCCATCTCCCTGGCCCTCTTTCTTTCTTTGTTTCTCCTCTTTATTTCTTATACATTTTTTTCTTCTCCCAATCTTTTTTCTGTATTATAGGGAAGGCTCTTCAGGGTGTTCACTACAGATCAGAGTTGTAGTGATCCTCCTGTTTACAGACTCCCAAAAGCTGGGATTGCAGGCTTGCGCCACCACGCCCAGAATCAATTGCCATCTCAGTGTGACCTTGGCAGGGCTGGCAAGGCAGGCCCAGAGATCAAACTCCCTCCCCTGCACCTGCTTTAATCCACTGAGTTCTTTGACTAGCCCTCTTCTTCCAATTTTGCATGCATATATCTGATAATGAATAACTGTTTGGAAGACAACATTATGCATTATAACAAACACTATGAAATTTATATTACTTTGTTAAGTGAAATTCTGTATCACTTGTAACTTTATTTAATATTATTTTGTGCTCTATGAAATAAAAAAAATAATTCAGTGATTTTTCATAGTTTTAGCTTAAGTTATTTCAATATTGAATAGGGTCAAAATATATGTTAATACTTATTTAAGATATTAAATATGGTTCTATCTAGGAACTATCAATTTAAAAAAGAATAGGCTAATATTGCCTCACTGTTATGATTCTGCCATCCATACTTTTGTATCCTTTAAAAAGACCACCATTTCTATAATATAGGTATTTTTAACAGTTGTCAAACAATTGAAATAAATTATGTAATTTTATGAAATATATAACATCAAATGTATATATTATTTTATTGTCATAAAAATTATTACTATCTCAACTATATGAGTAAGAATATAGTTGTAGGCCAGCAAGATAGCACAGCAGACTAAGCACTCCCTTAAACAAGTGCTGGGATCGGGTTTCGATACCCAACACCACATGCCTCACTATTTCCACTCCTAAGCAAGCTGAGCCAGCCACTGAGATGGGCGTGGTGGCCCTTGCCTGGAATCTCAGCGCTGGAGGCTGAAAACAGGAAGACTACCATGAGTCCAAGCTATCCAATGAGATACATAAAAAAATTAAAAAGTACAGCTGTAACGTCAAATTTTTGTTGTCATTGTGAATATCTGTATATACATGCAAAAGTAGAGGAAATTCATCTCTACTTACCCATCAGATTACAGATCTATAAATATATGGTGTAACTGGCTTTAGTATCCCTTTGCTTAAGTTACTATTAAAATATGTTATTTTATAATTCTTACATAATTCAGAGTGACCTATTAGAAAACAATTATATTTTCATAGAATCCATGCATTTTCTTCACAACTAGCAAATTAAAAAATAATTTTCTGATACCATTATGAATTCATTCCTTGGGAGATGGAGAGATGGCTGAGTGGAATAAACACCTCTCTGGCAAGTACAAGGGCCTGAGTTCAATCCCCAGTTCCACCAAAAAAAAA
Organism: Ctenomys sociabilis; assembly: GCA_004027165.1. Lineage (NCBI taxonomy): Eukaryota > Metazoa > Chordata > Mammalia > Rodentia > Ctenomyidae > Ctenomys > Ctenomys sociabilis. The sequence goes on along the minus strand of PVKA01022459.1, from coordinate 18,544 downwards.
AAAAAAGAAGAATTCATTCCTTATTAAAGTCATGATTATCTTTTTCTAGCTTGTTTCAATCAGGGTGGAAAATGTTTTAAATAGCAAAGGCAGGATTTGAAATCAAGTCTATAAGGATTTTAATAATTGAACAAATTAACTAATGTTCTATTTGAATGCATTCAAAGAAATCAATCAATTAACCAGATAAAACTAATGATGTACTTATTCTGAGAAAATTCTGGATGATTTAACAGTGAGCCTTGTATGCAACACTTGTAGAAGTAGACAAGTAACCTACTTCTACTCTGCCAATGCCCTGATATCCCTAATTTTCCATTTATGTAATTGCTTTGTCACCTGTACTGAAACAATAGCTCACAGCATGTACTGCTTCCAAAAATATCACTGTAGATAATAGAAGGCAGGAAGATATTCCTATCTCATCAAAATCTAACTCAAAATAAGAATGAACCTTAGAGAACTGAAAAATGGAAAGGAAAAATCAGACGAATGAAAATCATAGTAGATATGAAAAAAATAGAAAATTCTAAAAAGTAGTAACATATTACAAAGATTGACTTATAATATCAAGTTTATTTTCTAATTAAATAAGTGCTAAAGAGTTACCTATCTCAACTTACTCATGGAGATATTAAAAGTGCAGGTATTAAAGAAAGACAAACTGAACTTGTGTCTGTATTTAGTCCACCACAAGATCTGTGACCTTAGGAAAGTTTATTAATTTTTCAAAGTCTTGGAATTTTGTTAGTTTGCAAGTATTTTTGGCTTTCAGATTTTTAGTTTTAGTACTAGATAAACCAACAGTACATAGCTCACAGAGTTTTATGTGAGTGGTATGGTAAAACATCTGTAAAAATGATAAATAGAGCTTCTAGCACAAATTCCATGCTCCATAAATTCTAGTTATTATTATTAAGATATTAATACTTTATACCCAAACTCATAACTTGATATATAAAATAATATAAATAGCCACTCAAAACCAGACAAAAACGTCACAAGAAAACTGGAGACCAACATCTGTTATGAATGTAAAAGCAGAAATCCTTAAAATACTAGTGAAACAGATCCATCCACAGACAGAGAGTTAGAACCATTCTACCAAGACCAAGGGAGAGCTGTCCCAGGGAAGAAATATTGGTTTAGCTTCTGAAAATTAAGTCAGGTAACATGTCATATTGACAGAATAAAAACAAATATCAATGACCATCTCAATTGACAAAGAAAAAAAGCATTTAACAAAAATCAAGCACCTTTTCATCAAAAAACAAAGCTCAGAAAAACAATAAAGGTCACCTTTCTTCACTTGCTAAAGGGCATCAGTGAAAAATGCATCATACCTATGAGTGAAGTAGAAACATTTACTCCTAAGGTCCAAGAATAAGACAAGATCATCACTCTTACCATTTCTCTTTATTTTAAAACTAGGAAAATGTTATGGATTGCACCAAATGTATATAAATATTCAGTAAGCACATGAAAATGTTCTCAGCATTATTAATCACCAGAAAAATTCAAAGCAAATCAACAATGAGATACTACTCACCTGGTACTATGGTTAGCATCAAAATTTCATATAGCAAGTGTTTGGCAGCACGTGAAGAAATCTGATCCCTTGTCCACTGCTATTTTAGCTATAAAATGGTATAGCAACTTTAGAAAACAATCTAACACTTCTTCAAAAGACTAAATACATGGTAACACATTGCCAAGTTATTTCACTCCCAGGTGAAATCCTAATAAAAATGAAAACATACCTCATAGAAAATTACACACAAATGTTTATACCAACTTTCTTTTTTTTTTAGTTTGAGGAAAAAGTAACAGTAATCTTATCCTTAAAAGTCTATCAGTAGACTTATATAGGTCAAATAAAGCTTACAAAAAAAAATGAAATCAATCGCAGTGGATTTAATTATTGATATTCAAGGGGTTCTTTATGAGAGGATGGGTATCTAAACCATGACACAGACCAAGCTCAGCTTCAACTTGTATATGATCAATAGGCCAAAAAAGTAGACTGAAACATGAAACTAGATACTGAGAACAGAGATATCATGAATAGAGAAACAATGTTGGAGAAATTCAGTTCCCATCCTGCCATTGCCTCAGTCCCCTCAGCTGACAGTGTAAATTCTCACCAGTTGACCTCTAGTCACTAGGTGGAAAACTAAAATATCTACACATACTTTTATGATGTTATTGGTTCTATGTTTCAGCTAGATATAGAGACCATTCTAGAACCAGTAAACAAGAATTCCTGGCAAAGGTGCAACATAAAACCTAAACCCATACTTCTAAACAATATTTTGAGAATCAAAAGAGATGATCCATTAGAAGAACTTAACACAGGGAATGGGACATAAGAAATACTCAATGAATTTGAGCAATTTCATGAAGATTGAATTTTATAAGCATTTATATGTCTTACAAATACTACAGGGCAGCAATGAGGAGAGAAATTTCAAGTATGAATGAGGTAGGCAAGGAGGACCTTAGAATCAGCAATATTTCACTTATCTTTCAAGAGAGACAAAGGTTTTGATGAGCTTAAATAACAGAACTTCACACATAAAGAACATGAGAGAAAATATATAGTTACAAAATTAAGGCTATATTTGAGGGAAAATAATATTTGTTTGGTAAGACATCCTTACATTTTCTACATTATTTTCTATTTTTAGCATTAAAATCAATCCAATTACTCTCAGAAATCTTACAGAATAAAAGATTTACTGTATACGACTGTTTAAGTGAACTAAATAACCTACATTTTATAAATAAAACAATAATTTAGAAAGCAGAATGAGGCAGAGGAAAAGAGAAATGAAAGAATAAAGAAGGAAAGGAGAAAGGCAGTGAGGTAGGCAGGAGGAAAAAAGAAAGAAAATGGATGAGTAGGTAGGAAGTAAAATGTACATAACTGGCATACTGGATTTTCAATCAAAGGGACAATTATTCTTTTTCTTACTCCTTTGGCATTAGTCTATCTCTGGTAAGAAATTCTTCTACTTCATAAAAGGACAAAATTGAAATTTATTTTATAACTCTTCAGGTCTTTATTAATAAATTCTCTCAGACTTCAACTCCCCTCGTTAAGGCCCTGCTTCATTTACTGTAAGTGAACCCTACCACCTAAAGGTGCACATCCTTTCCTACATTACCTATGCAATCACATACCAATGGACATTCTTACTACTCAGCAATTTCCTCTTGGAACCTAATAATGCATCTTTAAATCACTCCCCAGTTCATGCCTGTTATTTACTTTAACTGGTATTTAGAACCCCATCTTATGCATGAATATTTTATATAAATACACCCCTACTCTGTGACATGACTATTGGGCCAAACTCGCTGTTTAGCTTCCAAGGGTGCTCACATACTAAACTTGTGGACACACACATATATTTTCTTAGGTTTGTATACATGCCTAGCCCTTGAAAGTACTCCTGATGAAATACATAGTCTCTACCTATAGATAAATTTAGAGAAATTGTATGTATAATCACAGTATGTATATCTTGTTGATCTGTGCTGGAAAATTTCTCTCTGATTGACTCTACCTGTTTTCTTTGCAAATAGTAGGTTTCAATTATGCATAACTGTCTCACATTTGCCAGCATAGAAGTCACAATTCTGTGTCAAATTCAAATCACAAATTTGCATTTCTCTGATCACACTGAGACTAAGTGCTTTATATTTGAATCATTTACTTGAAAATACTTCACAAATTTCCCATACTTTTAGTATTTTAAATTTAATCTTATATATAATATATGTAAATAGATGTATATGCATACAAATGTGCATCTTTTATGAAAAGAAAAATGGTAAGGAAACATATCAAAATATCATACATAACTCTTTCTGAAGACAATAGAAGGATCCATGTCAAATAAAAGACAAGAAATGTGTGTGTTGTTTTATTTTAAAGTAATATTCTTCTATTAACATAGAGTTTAAAATGTTAAAAGCATAAATTGGAATAAAATATCTTTGAATTGTATTTTTAAGTTATCTGTCTGACTTCATTTTGTATTCAAAGGTCTTCCCATGAAAAGACGTCTTCAGTTACATGAAATTTCATTATCTGACTTATCTTGCTGTCAACTTCTCCTACCCTCTTTAATCTTTCCCTCTCTTCTTAAGTCTCCTAGAGAAGCTATTAGAACTCTTAGAATTAATTCATATCTCTTCATTTTTTGTGTATCTTCATAACTGTGTTCAAAAAGAATATTTTGGCTCAATGTTCCAGTCAACTGATTTTCAGTCACTGCTTGCTCCATCTGTTTAGGTGCGATTTCTCTCCATACATATGATTCTAATGTGAAGAAGACGCTAATTGCTCATTTGTCCTTCAGCAATCTGATCCATTCTTATCCATCAATTTTATTAATTATACTTAGGTCAAACTTTCCTTCTGTTTGCCCTTTGGGCTCTATTGTTCATTATTTTTGTTTTCTTTGACTATTTGGGGGTTCCTGATCATCTGCTTAATAAAGGTTCATCAGCCTAAATGGGTGGAACTTACTTGGATAATAGTTACTGTACACCACGCATTCAGCACCAACCTTGGGCTGATGCTCTAAAGAATATGAGTAAGTTCATTAGAGTGGGTTTTCCTTGGGTTACGCAGATGCCTTATTTTCTGTATATATGAGCTCCCAGTCCTGGTAGTGTCCTATATAATTCCCCCAAGGGTATTTTTTTTTTGAACTGTGGTGGTTCCTGACAAACAGCTTTATCAGTCATTTGATTTCAAGGATGGATGGCTCAAAATTGCTCTATTGATTGAAAAGAATACTCTTTCCAGGTTGAGTGAATGTACACACCACAAAACACACACACTTAGACATAGATCTTAGAAATCACAGATGAAAAATACATGGTGTTCTGTTTCTTTCTAAAATAAGTGTGGTTTTAATTGCTAAAATAAACATTAATTCTCACACAATGTTGAAAATGTTTAAAGTGCTGTATGTGTGTACTTAAGAAATCTTAAAGGTGTTACTGGACTGTAGTTTCTGTTCTTGGAGCTAGTAAATTTTGTACTTTCTCCCAAATAGTGATTTACATTGATTTGCAGGAAAGGAAACTTTCATGATACACTTTCCTGGATGAGCTAAGCTTGATACTTAGAAATATTGTCTTTCTTTAAAGACTACTTTTCTTAGTTTTAATCAACTGTACAGACTGGATTTGCTTTGTTCTTTTTATGTCTATGTATGAATTTTATAACTGTTTGTCAAAGTTCTAAAGTTTTAGTGTATTGACAATAAAATGGACTATATTCGACTTAAAAAAAGAAATCACAGATAAATATGAAAGAATATTTGGCTAGACTTTAGAGTTAACCACATGCTTGTGTGTGTGTGTGTGTGCACACGTGTGTGTGGTGGGTGTTTATGTGGGTGTGTGTGAAGAGGGAAAGACTTATCCACAAGTATTCAATATATCTGAACTTAATTCCTTGCCATTTTTCCATCTTAAAAACATTTATGGTAATTTGATAAAGGTGCTCAAGTACAAAGTTATGTAAATGAAATATGTTCAAATACTCACACTGTCACTTTATCATTAAAGGCAAAACCTTTCTTCACTGTATTTTTCTCTTTGTTTTCCTTCATTTAGTTTTGATTTTCTTTTCTTTCCTTTTGTATTTTAGGGAAGGATCTAGAGGGTGTTCAGGGTCTCATTACTATATCAGACTCTTAGTGATTCTCCTGTTTCCAGCCTCCCAAGTGCTGGGATTACAGGAGTGCGCCATCACGCACAGCCTCAGCCACCATCTCAGCGCGCCCCAAGGCCAGCACAGAGGCCCAGGTTTTGAACCCCGGCCCCTGCGCCTGTTTGCAGGCACTTTAATCTGTGGACCCATTTGGTTGGGCTAGTTTCGGTTTTCTATCTTTCCTTTTTCCTTTCTTGTGTGTTCATCTCTCACCAAAAACAGGGAAGATGAACTTTTCGCATTTTAAATTTAAATAAAACAAATAAATGAATGTATTCTTTGAATCAAGTTCAGTAATTTTGTTTTGAAAAGAACTTTAAAGGAATAGCCTGGTATCATTAGGATTTATTTTCTTTAAAGAAAATGTATAATAATAGAAGAATCTTTTAGGCATAGGTTTAAGAACTGATTGAATTTTGATATCAACTTTGAACACAGGATCTGCTTAGAGCTTCATAGGGCCGGGGAGATAGCTCAGTGTCCTAAGAGCCCAAAGCGCAAGGAGCCAGGTTTGATCCCTGGTACCACAGTTCCATAGTGCCAACCACAGAAACCAGGTGCAGGGATACATGCCTAAAAACCCAACACGGGGAAGCTGAGACAGGAGGATCACTACCAGTCTGAGCTGAGCAGCGAGGCCCTAAATAAATAAAAGATTTTTTTAAGTAAAGCTTTATGTATTTTATTTATACTCTTATGTCAAAAAATAATTTAAACGACTTAGGTGAAATGACATTTATCTTTAAATCTTGCAGATGTGTGTCTTTTTTTCAAGGTGAAGGGCCTACAGGGTGTTCAGGGTCTCACTACTAGATTGGACTTATATTGACCCAACTACCTATAGCCTCCCAAGAGCTGGGATTACAGGAATGTGCCACCACATCTGGTCTAATATTTTGGCTTACAGAGTGCTCAAGAAGTGTGTCTGTGAGCAGTAGTACAGAATATACATATTCCTAGAGAAATGCTGTCCTTTATTTCTGAATAGCTACAAAAGATTTCCCACTTAAATGATTTTTTATATTTATACTTTATAGACTCCGTTATGAAAGTATTCTTCATGTCTTTATGAAACTCTACATTTTGGTCAGATTTTAATAACCACATTTGTTCTTAATAATCAAATGTTTAATGAATCAATAAGCAACATATGCTACCATAAAAATTAACATGTGGGAACTAATGAAATAATACTACTGAGTTTACACTGGCAACTTGGGAATGCCCTCAGTATGGAGATACAAACTCAAAATGTGATAATTATTTGTAAACAAATGCCCACAATATGCAGACCATTCTCCAGATGTTGGAGTTATGTTTTGGATAAAATGTCTTACAGTTGTTTAAATGAACATCAAGGAAATGAAATAAGTGAGGTTAAATATCTAGACTTCGGTGTTTAGCAAAAAGACACGAGGCAATTATCATCACTTAATGACAGATTAGGGGTGAAAAAGGCTATTGAAATGCCATAATATTGATTCCTTACAAATTATTTTGAGAAGTTTAGTAAACATTCTCTCATGTCTGTTTAAAAACTGAGCCATATGTTATTCTGGACTACCAGAAAACCCCATGGCTAGTTTTACAAATATATATTTTATGTACTGAGCAATTTGACTGGATTTCCCCTGGTTTCTGAGAGGAAAACCCTAAGGCATTATAATTTTTAAGTAGCATTAGTATTTATGTTATCCATAAACCCATCTACTGAACCACATCTGAGTTTATGCTAAGAAATGGAATGGCTCAGGTTGGACTTTCGTCACCAGAAAGATCAACCACGTTGAGATCAGTTTGGGACATTGAGATAGATTCACCTTTGGAGAGAAGGGGCTGGATATTGAATTGAATCACATGGGTGGTGAGTTCATTGATGATAGTAATGGAAAGCAGTCAAATAAAAACTGGGATAACGAAAGCTTGATGGAGCTTCTGGATATAGAGATGCCTGGCAAGAGAAAATAGTAACCTTCCAATGATCTCTTCACCTTGGGTCTGTCTGAGAGAGAGCATGAGAGTTCAGCATTAGGAGCTCTCCCTGAGCTCTCAGTGTGTACCACTTTACTTGAGGGCCCTGTGTAAGAAAACTATATTAAATGTAATGCTTCACTCAGTTCTTAAGTTACTTTAATGAATTTTCAAATATGACATCAAAAAATTCTCTCCAGACTTGTAGCCAGTGTTAAGTGCAGGCGGTATAGAAAACCTTTAATTTGTGGTTGAAGTGAAGGCATCATAATGGATACCATACCATTTCATGCATAGGAAAATGTAAATGGTACTGGAAATTTAACTCAGGGCATTAGCAGTGGGCCGCATCTCCAGCTCCCATTTTGTTTTGTTTTGTTTTGTTTTGTTTTGTTTTGTGTCAGGGTCTTGTCTAGTTACTAAGTTGCACTAAGTTCAAGCTTTTTGCCCTCCTGCCTCAGCTTACTAGAGTGTTGGGTTTATAGAAATATGCCTCAATGTCTTCCTTAGCTTGTGAAGTCTACACTAAGCTCATTAGTGTCTAAACTAAATAATAATGTTGGAAAAGGCAATAAAAAGAATGAAAATCATGGAACAGGAGCAAACAAATTTCCCAACGAAAAATTTAGTTGAGTAAGTCAAAATATTCAAAACATACCTATACAAACATTTCTATTTAAAGGACCAGTAGAGAAGGAAAAGACAGCCAAAGAGACTAAAAAGACATTTTTACTGAGACACAATAAAGGAGCCTATATCAAAGGAAAGAAAAAGTTATGAGTCTAATGATAAAAAAAATTTTAAAAAGAGAGTCTGATGCTATATAAAATTAAAGTAAATCAAGAAGAACAGAAGGTTAATGTAGGAGATGCTACTCAGAGATTAAATAATGTGACAAATGAGAAAGGATCCTAACATGGTAAACATTACTCAAAGTCCTGTTACATAAAATAGTAACACTTGTTACAGTTTTAGCTAATATTTAGTAATTCCTTACTATGTGCTAATCTCTCCTTTAAGTATTTAGTTTAAGATATCCAAACATTCGACATTTGCAACAACCCTGTAAACTGGGTTCTATTATTTTTCTCCTTTTAATGGCTTGTTAAACTGAAATGGATAGGAGAATGACAGAAATTAGAAAAGTGAGTATACGCAACTCTTTGAAAAGGTTTTTTTTTTTTATAAAGGAGAACAGAAAAATGGCAGAAGGAAATGGGGGAATAAGTAGTAGGCATAAAAGAGTGGTGAGACAGTAGAGGGTGGGAAATATGATGGAAAACATTGGAAGTTGGGAGAAAATACCCAGAATTCATACATATATGCCAAGGCCTTGCTAAATTGCTAACTTGCCCAGACTGGACTGGAAGTGACAATTTGTCTGCCAGGTCTTCCTCAAAATTCTGGAATTACAGGCATGTGCCCCATTACAGTATCATTTTTAATGAGCAAAAATAGATAAGGGATCAAGTAGTGATTATAAATACCTGAAGATATCATTATTCTCCTAACCTAGTGAATATTCTTGTACAGAGTAGTTTATTTTATAGTGAGAGGATATTTTTGATCTTGGATGAAGGAAGCAACAGATAATGTAGTTTCTCTGCTGTCATTTGTCCTCTGAACAAATGCTACCCTTAACTGATGACCAAAAATGATTTCTGAGATGTTCAAAACATTTCCTGAACTTGTCATAAGACTTTATTGACATGTAAATGCATAGGTATCAAGTTCGAGGTAAAGTCCTCCCTAAAATTTTATACAAACTTATGGAATATATAATGTAAAATTTTGGCATTTGTCGTTGAAAATAAAATACTGATATAGGCTTATTAATCCACAGTAAACACACACACATACTCACACAAATACACACATATATACATGTCTTGGGGAGCTGGGGAGATGGCTCAGTGGAATAAGTACTTCCCTGGCAAGTGCAAGGGCCTAAGTTCATTCCCCGGTTCTGCCAAAAAATAAACAAATAAATATACATGTCTTATTTTGTTTTAGGCAGGCACTATTACTTTCTCTAAACAATATCTCCATTATAGTTTGGAATCTTTCTTCATATTTTATTGGATTCTTGACTGATTTCTCAAATGTACACACACATCCCTGTACACAAACCACACTCTCAACCACTTGGGGAAGCTTGATTGGTTTCAGATATGGAAAGTCATTAAAATGTCCAACACATTCTAGATGTAAGAAGGACCTGGGGAGCTTGTATCACTTGATAGGTGTAACTTACCCTAACCACTTACTAGTCCAAGTATTTATATGTCATGACCAACACTGCATATATTTTCATTAATTTTTATAAGATAATATAAAAATGACATTTTAATCAAATTTATTGAACACAAGAATTGATTGGTTGAAGTGACATCTGCCCGAGCATCACTCAAGATAGTCAATATGTAAACACGTGGCCTGCTTCAGTGAAACTTGGGTAAACTATTAAGTGACTAATTTGTGGTATAGTTGAGCTCCCCTGCTCACACAGTAATATGCATATTCAGCTTTTATGAAGCAAGTTCTTACATAAGTTGAAAGTGCATGCACGTTTTCTTTAGCAGTAAGCTCTCTCAATAGAGCATATGTGAGAAGACTGAAAAGACCCTGCCTAAATGAGCCTCTGTTGTTCTGCAGGAGTGCTCAGAAGATGCAATACACCTCTGCATCACTCTCATTTTCACCTTTGATCCTCCACTGGTGCTTGCCAACAATCAGTCACATTCACTTTCTCTCATGAAAATATATTATTGTTGCTCTTCAGATCTCTCCGCCTAGCTTGGAAGCCCCAGGAGCCATTCAAAAGATAAAGATCAATCTAGCTTTCAGAATGTTGGAAGATTGCATTAACCCCTCATGAGCTTTGGAAGCACGGCAGGTGAGAGTGAAATCCTAAAGCTTCAAAGTTGGCTGCTCTCAAGTCTTCATGACCCACATCTCCCATCCCATCCTACACGAGTCTTTTTCACTAATGAGCAGTTTCAGCACCCTGAGTGACCAAGTGAATCCACTTGGTACTATTCTCAAGTACACTGTAGAAAAGGATGGAACCATGTCTGAGCTCTGGAGCCACAGAGCCATGTACCTTCCTGCAAGGAAAAGTTGAACATCACCAACTGGACGCAAGCCCTGCCTCCCTCCTGCCATGTTGGTTTTATGGCACAGAGCTTGGCTCGTTTCAGTGAGAAAAAGAAAAAAGATAATTTAATAAAAATAAAAGCTTCTGCCAAAAATAATCAGATACACTGTGCAGGAATGTATATTACTTAAATTCAACATAAACCCCTAGAAAAATAACAGCAAGAGTACACAAAGTTTACATAATTTAAGCACAGTTTTCTGAGGTAAAAATCTACTAAACAATGGCCCAATTAGAAAAGACAAACTACACTAAAAAGAAATGTCAGAGACTAAGATGTGTTCGTCTGTCTTAAGAATACATTTTAAAGAAATAATATTGCCATATTTTAATTTAAAAGTTTCAATAAATGTTTTATTTTTTATTTTTTAAAAACACAAAATAGTAATATAAAAAACAACATTAGAAACAATAAAAAATTTCACTAAACAAAGTAGTAGGAATTCAACAATGGATGCTATATTACGTGTCACTGTCTTCAGTTGTTCAGATTACCAGATATAAATGTGCAAGATTTATTTAAAAAAAAAAACAAACAACAAAAATTTGTAAGAAATTCAAAAGAAGAAAAAAGTAAGAAAAAAGTAAGAAAAAGTAAGAAAAAAAAGGGAAAAAATTAGGGCCAGCCAAGTAGCTTAGCTGATTAAAGCATCTGCAAGCAGGTACAGGGGCTGGGATTCGATTCCCGGCCCAGCCTTGCTGGGCGCACTGAGACAGTAATTGAGACTGGGCATGATGGTGCAAGCCTGTAATCCCAGCTCTTGGGAGGCTGTGAACAGGAGGGTCACTATGAGTCCGATCTAGCAATGAGACCCTGAACACCCTGTAGAGACTTCTCTAGAATAAAAAAGGAAAAAAATTAAGCATTAATTGCTCCTTTCAAGAGACCAGCAGATATCAACAGTACTATTAACCAAACTATTCTGCATGTGTACCTAAATATGAGTTTTTCTCTTTCATTTGTCCTTTTCCTCATCCCAGTTTTTCTCTTCCATTGAACAATTTCTTTCCCTTTCACAGTATTCCTTTTTGATTTTAATTACTCTTTCAGGTCTTACCTGAAGATAATACAATGTTTGCAATGTGGCTGTCATTTATTTCACTTACCAATATAGTCTCTAGCTGCATTCAGTTATCTATGAAGCCTTGAATTTACCTTTTTATAGCTGAATAATACTCCATTATGGCAATCTTTTTTGTCCTTTCCTCAGCTGATGGACTTTTGGGTTGTCTCCAAGATTTAGCTATGATAAATTGTGCTGCTGTAATTATGGGTGCACATATTTCACAGTGGTATTATTTCAGTTCTTTTGCAAAAATATCTAGGCTCCAAGGCAGAGTGGCACATGGCAGGGAGCAACCTTCCATGGTAACAGCAGAGAGCAAATGGGAGGAGTAGCAGCAACAATGGCGACAGAAAGCAAGTCTGTCTCCCTTAAATTGTACTCAGGCTACACACCATAGGCTGGAGAAGTACTCACACTCATAATCCCAGCAGAACTAAAACACATTATCCTAAGGGATTATGAGTTAATCTTAAAGTCTAGAAGTCCCTGTCCTATGACTGCATGAGGCCTTGGGGGGCAACTAGACACAAACCTTAACATTCCACCCTTGCAGCCCCGAAGACTCATACACATCCCTTTGTGCATAAGACATTTTGAGTCTATCTCTAAAAGTTGCCAAAGTCCCAGCAGTTTCAGCATTGCTGAAAAGTCCAAGTCCCAAGTCTGCTCCAAGATCCAAGACAAACTCCTAGCTGTGAGCTCCCGTACAAATGAAAAGTTAAACACTTCCAACATGCAGTGGAACAGGACAAACATTACCATTCCAAAAGGTACACACAGCAGGTTACCAAGCATTGGAACCAAAGCAAGTTCAAACTCCAGCAGGGCAAACACTACATCCTGTAGAACCTTGTAGAATGTCTAAAGCAATCTGTGGTAAATGGTGAGCTCCATGTGGTTCGACCCCTGTGGCACTCATAGTGGTAGCTCCCATGGCTTCTCTCTTAGGCCAGCTTTGCTCCCTCCTTAGATGATCCACATTCCTGGATTTTTCCACTTCTGGGGTTTCCACTGAATAAGCTTCTTGCTCACAGCTTTGTACTCTGCCTTCTCAGGGGCACCCTGCCTGGCCTCCCAGACCATCTTCTGAAATTGAGGTGGAAGCCTTCTCAACTTCAGAACACATGTTGATGGTCACATACATCCTTCTCACATTTCTCACTATGAATATTTACATGTCTTGTAAGATACCATTTAACAAATTATATCTATGCCTGGATCCATTGGACATTAAATACAAATGCTACAATTCATAGTGCTCATTTCCTGAAACTAATTAGCATTATTTATTTAAGTTTTACTTATGTTTTACTTAATTTTATTGAAAAGAAATGGCAATGAGACAGTTACAAAACAGACTGGTAGGACAATTAAATAATTAATGCATTATGTATTGTCTTTATAGTAGTTATTCATAGTATAAGATGTAGACATGATATCTTGTCTAAACACTATCAGTACAAATGTTTCTTCTGTTTGAACTGAAAGTAGCTGTAAATCTATCCTATTTTGTATATACAAATATATATTTTTTCATTACAAAATGTTCCTTCATTTTTATCCCCCTTTTCTGTTTAGTTTTGTCAGAGATATGTATTCCATTGCCATTCAAATATTGTAGATGTATGAATTCAGCAGAATAATCCAATACAGTCCAGTAGACCATAATAGTAGTGGGTTATATGCAGAACTGGCAATGTCTGACGTTGTGGACTTGAGCCTTTTACTGCTCAGCGTATTAATATGGCTTTACTTTTTATACCTTATGTTTATACTTTTCTGCTGGATGGTTAAGACCAAGATAAAAAAGAACTATAAAACAAAAAGTTGTGAAGTTGGTTCTTTGAAAAACTAAATAAAGTTGATAAGCCTCTTGCCAACCTCATCAAAAAGAGGCAAAAGAAAATTCAAATACAAGTGATAAGGAATGAAAAGGGTGAAATCACCACAGACCCAGTGGAAATTCGGAAGATTATCAATAGTTACTTCGAGAATCTTTATACTCACAGAATAGAAGATACAGAAGAAATGGACAGATTCCTCAAAAGATACAAATCACCAAAACTGAATCAAGAAGATATAACAACTCTCAATAAGCCAATAACAGCCAATGAAATATAAAATGTAATAAAAAGCCTACCAACAAAGAAAAGTCCAGATCCTGATGGATTCACAGATGATTTCTACAAGAAATTTATAGAAGATATAATTCCCCCCAAAATAAGCCCCACACACATCACTAAAAATAAAGATACACTTAGACAGGTACATAGATAGATAATTATATATAATTATATGTAGTTCTTCGCACATATGACTATCAGAATATGACAATATTATTTAACATAAAGATCAAATGCTTTTAGAAATCTTTGGGATTTAATAAAATTGTAACTTATATGAGGTTTTTAGATATAAATAAATGACACAATGAAGTTATGTTTTGCATATTTAATATCATTAATAATAACATGGATGACACAGACAAAGGATCTACAGAATAATGTACAGGACTACAAGATAAACCCTGAGAGGACTTCACTGACCACATAAGAAACATAAAGTACATGTGTTGGTATATAAATCTTGATCTATCTAGTTCTTAACCATCCAGCAGAAAAGTATAATAATGAAGTATACATCGCGGGGCCATAATATTAAGCTGAGCTGTAAATGGCTATGGTCGACAACTTCTTTGAATAACTTACTATTGTTGTGGAATGCTGGACTGTGTTGTACTGTGGCGTCGAGTTCAAGTACCTAAGTTAGTTGAATGACAATGGAGTGCCCACCTTTGACAGGTGTAGACAAAGGAAGGGGTATAGAAAAAAAAATCATGGTGTATGTGTATACACAGTACCGTTGGGATAGATAATGCTGTGCTTCTACATAATTCTATGAGAGGCAAGATCTGCACTAATGGTGGTTGCACAGGATATTATGTCGGCTTCTAGTACTATGGTCATCCACTAGGAAAATAATTATTGAATTTTTGATATAATTCATGTATAAAAAATAAGATTATTAAGCAGCTACACTCTTAATTTACTGATAAGAGACATCTGCTAAAATAATATCTGTAAATATAATGTCATGTATGCACCTTGTACAATACCAAAACATTATGAAAAAAGTTTGCAATGTATCAATTTATCAAATCTGTATTGTTAAGGTGTCTTGAAACTCTCTGATTGATATTTGTACTTCAATAAAATAAAAAAATGAATAAAAAAAAGAAAATGACAAAGGATAGCAAATATCTGAATAAAGTCTCAAAGTGAAAGTGTATATATTTTCTGCAACTAGGAAAGATGTACAATTCTCCTTAAAATTTCAGAAGGCATTAATTAATGTGTCAAAGTTCCTAAAGAAAAGTACTAACTTGAAATTGTTAGCATTGTCTGTGGTCTTCATAAATATGTGGGAAGAACTGAGGAGGTAGGGGCAACAAGATAGATGAGCAGACTAAGCACCTGCTTTGGCAAACTCAGGGATTAGGGTTCAATCCCCAGTCCTGCATGCTGCACCAGCCCTGCCCCGGGGGTCTGCTGAGCCAAGGTTGAGACTGGGCCCCCAGTGGCGCACACCTATAATCCCAGAGATGGGGAGGCTGAAAACAGGAGGATCACCATTAGTCAGAGCTGCATATTCAGACTTCACCAAATAAATAAAATGAAAAAAGAAGAAAGAATAGAGGTAACTTTAAAACATTTTGTCTGTCCAAGAAAGAATGCTAAATATTTGTGAAAAGAATAAGTCAGAAATTGTGTTATTTTTCCTGAACAGATTTTTAGCCCTGAAGAATCCATTATAAAACTTCCTAATTGCATTTGCATAGAAAATGGAGGAAGCGAACTGAGTTTCAGGCAGTAAATCTATATCATTCTCTTGGGGCCACTACCTCAGGATTTCAAAAAAAATCTCATAATTCCTTAGAATATTAAACATTATTTGGGGAGGAGGAAAAGTTAATCTTTTTGGTTTTATTTAAATTTTCAGAAAATCCTAAGTGATTAGATAGGATGACTTAACAGAAAAATTGTATCAAAAGTTTTCTTATAACTAAATTCACATTTTTATTCAGTGTCATAATATTCTCATCCTATATTTATTATTTTTTCATCACGATTTCATTTCTTCATATAACAAAGCTATATATGGCCAATGTATTCAAGAGCTATCAAAAGTGATGCTATTTAGCCATATACATATTTAATTAGTAAATAATCCTCAGTTTTATAGTGAAAAATTTTTCTTTATAAATACAATGATTTTTAATAAATTGATTAATGTATTCGATTAAACACAGAATTTATGAAATGAAGATAAAATTAGATTTAAGTTTTCTCTTCAGTGGAAATAGGTTAAAATATTGAAACACCCACATAACTTTGGGTTTGTGCTTTGAGTCAATTCAAATTCCTTAACTGCTAGACACTGGCTCTTAGGAATCATCAGAGAAATACTTTAAAGTGTGCCTGGCACCACTGAGTGATGATATGGTATAAAAGAAAGTTATGGGAATAAATATGAAGCTGGCTCCAAAACACTTGAGCAATCCCTTATTCCAGGCTTCAAACATCCCTGATGAAGCAATGGAAATCAATCATTTCCTCAGCATGACGCTTGACCTTCAGAAAAAGGGTGCAAATGATTTGCTGCAACTTAATACAGAGGTGCAGAGAGACCTTCATTAATAGTCTACTCAGGGTATGTCATGTTTTTACCAAAGTGCTCTTGAAAGAACCTTCAAAAGAGCAGAGATCAAAATATGATTAAAACGGTATCTAATTAGCTATCCTTGATTCAGCCTTTCCAAATTTCAACAAAAATACAGAAATGAAAACACAGAAAAAAATGAAATTTTATCAAAATTCTGAGAAATAGTACTGCCAATTCTTTCTCTAAATGCTTACAGGAAGTTCTAATAAATACATGCAAATACAGTTGAATAAAAAATCATGACTTTTAGACAACTCATGGCTTAATGGTTTCCAGAGAGAAGGCAGAAAAGTCCAGTCCTCACTGACTTATGAGTTCTGATTTACATGCTCAGCTTTCACAATTTTCTACTGTAGAATACATTACAATACACATTTCTGATCCCAGAAAAAAATCCAAGAAGTTTTTTTTTCTTTTTTTTAACCTTAGCATTGACATACTAAAATTTGAAGACCACTGATTACCATGAAAATCATTTTTAAGGAAAAATAAAATAAAAAGATACACATAAAAATGTAAGAGATTACACACTCCAAACACAGGAAACAATTAACATCTCTGCATCTCGGTCTCAGACCCTATGTGCAGATGTTATGAAGACTTTGTAGTACATATTCACAGGAACTGTTTCAGTGTCCCATACTTCTAGGTAAACCCTGGCATTGAAGTCCCCGGAAAGAATCAATGCCACAGTAGTTTACAGAGAATACAGGGGGTCAGGGAGATAGCTCAGCAGTATAAGTGCTTGCCTGGCAAGCTTACAGGCGTGAGTTCAATCCCCGGTTCCACAAAAAAAAAAAAAAAAAAAAAAAAAAAAAAAAAAAAAAAAAAAAAAAAAACAGAGAATATATAAGGCTTAAAAAATTACCAGAAAGTATGTGAGTCAACAAAAGATATACATTTTCAGAGAACATTTTAAGATAAGGAGTGACAACTTTTTAGTTTTCAATCTAGGAAGTAAACCAGGTATAATTCCTACTCAAATTAACAAAAGAAAAAGTCTAACCTTAACTTTGTAAAACTTTTTTAGTCATGAGAAAACTCAATTGTTGGGAGCCAAGCCAAGATGGCGCCCGCTCCTCGCTCCCCCGCCCATCGTGTCTGCAAAGATGGCGCCCATATCCTGCTTCCTGATTCTTGTTTTTGTACAACTCATCGCCTTATTTAGTTATGATAAATCACCCTGTCGCCGAGGGCCTATCCGCGGGGGCTGCGTGGCTCCCCCTGATTGGATTGTGTATACTATATAACCTGTTGCATAAGGAAGTTGCACATGCTTGCACGGTAGGAGCCGCGGATAGCGGACACATGTAGAGGCTTGCATCCCACTCGATAAAGGCTTGCTGAACCCTGCGTATGAGTGTCTGAGTGTCTTATTCCGTGGGACGGGAGCGGCGCCGGACAACTTGGTGGCCCGTACGGGGACCGGCCTGACCCTAATCGAGTGGAGAGGTGGTATGTACCTTCAGGTAAGCGGTGGCTTGACCTGGCCCTGGGTGGGCGCGACACCCTAAGGGAACCCGTGTCTCCTCCAGCGAGGAGAGTCCTTTTGCCTGAAAAATAAAGGCGTGCCCGGCAGGCTACTGCGCCGATCGGGCTTCCTCCCCTTTTTTCCTTTCGTTTTCGCTATGGGCAACACTCACAGCTCCCCACTTGCCCTTTCCCTTCGTATGTTGCTGAGGTCCCACGGGCTACGGTTGGATAAGAGGACTGTGACCTCCTTCCTTGAACACTTAGATATAATGGCTCCCTGGTTCTGGCATACCGGCTCGCTTACCCTGCCCTCATGGGAGAAGTTGGGCCGCGATATTCAGTTTGCAGAGGAGGAGGGCGATATTGACCCCATGGTCCGCCCCATCTGGGAGATGGTGAGGGCCTGTTTAAAAACAGAGG
>PVKA01022458.1:24583-37173 GCA_004027165.1 Ctenomys sociabilis | reverse complement strand
TTTTTCCTGCATCCTAGTTGTTTTTAAGAGATCTTTGCTTACTTTTTCACTAGCTGCACTGGTGTCTTTAAGGTCAGAAAGTCTATTTTCACTTTTACTCAAACAGATTTGGCAGCTTGCGATTGAGGTTTTAATTTCCTGTATATAACTTTCAATCTCTTTCATACATTCTATTTCTTTCCTGTATTGCTTATTCAGGGGTTCATGATTTTATATTCTGCTCTATTTTTTTATCAGTGTATTTTTTAGAAGCACTTAGTACTTCTTTGATTATAGTTATTGATACATTTTTTACTTCAGAAATTATTTCTGATCAGATCTCTTGTATACCTTTCTGCAGTTGTTTCTTTACTTCCAATGCTGCTATTTCAGAGATTTCAGGTGTGTGACTTCCAATTTCCTCTATGCTAGTGTCTTCTGCGTTTGTACTGGGTGGACACAGGGCCTGAGACTGCTTTTTGTTCCTTCTCTTTGTCATTTTGTATACGATTGAATTTTGACCTTTGGTGTAGAGCTTAGATAGAATTATTACCTTAGCACCAGGTCCAGATCTAGGAAGTTCAGACTCCTCCAGGTGGGCGTGGCTTGGGTCTGCCTGCTGTGCTCCACTTCTTCCTGCTGCAGCCTTGCAGGTGAACCCTTTGTGTCACTCTGGCAAGATGTTCTGCTCCTGAATCAGCTGGGTGGGCCTTGCCTCTAGCCTCTTTGCAGGGAGTTCTGCTGAAGGGTTCCACACCGGGCCTGAGCTTTGGGTCGCTTCAGAATCCAGCCTATTTTACAATATTAAAAATTTCAGTTATGGCCATTCTGATACATTTTTCTTGGTACATACGGAAACCAGTATTCAAGAGTTTATACTTAAACATGGAACTGTGCAAATCATAGAAAATTCATATCTTCGATTCATTGGATGATACCAAACTAGTTTTCAAAGCAGTTCTAGTACTACTCTAGTCGTCCTAGCAGGGTATGAGCATTCTGTTTTGTTGTTATTGTTTGTTTGTTTGTTTTGCACTTTCTGCAAAGCTTTGTTCCACAGAGGCTCAATCCTTCTTGGCAGCGGCCTTCCTCATGGCAGCCAGCTCAGCTCCTCACACTTCCTCTTGGCAAGGATGTGTGTCCCCATCCTTTCCCTGATAAAATTGAGGGCATGTTTGTCCTTTGAGACCTTGAGAAGCTCCATGGTGTACCACTTCTAGGGGGCAAAGCCACAAACCTCATGGTCATGTCCCACACAAATTTGATGTGTGTGGTGAGGCGTCTGCAGTGGCGGCTGTGCACCTCAGCTTGCTCACATTGTCACCTTGTGGCCTTTGCTGAGGCCCACGGCCTTTGCTGCCTTCCTCAGTTGTTGCTGAAGCATTCTTTTTGGCAGAACCGGGAATTGAACTCAGGCCCTTGCGCTTGCCATGGAAGCACTTATTCTACTGAGCCATCTCCCCGGCCCCTCGAAACTCTTATTAGATGGCATTGAAAAACTTAAGTACTTATTTGGGGTAGAACACTATCTCATTATGGCTTTATTGAGGTTGAACCTGTTTTCATATTTTGATTTATTCTGAACTCGGGCCCTAGCGCTTGCCAAGGAAGCACTTATTCTACTGAGCCATCTCCCCAGCCCTCCTTTTATTTCTTATAGATTTTTACAGGATCATCTTATTTTTTCTGTACGCTATTCTTCATTTTCTCTCTCTCTCTCTGTTTTTGACACAGAGCTTCACTGTGCATGTCAGGCTGGGCTTGAGCTCACCTTGTAGCCCAGGCCCGCCGCAGATTCGCAGTGACCCTCCTGCCCCTGCTTCCCGGGTGCTGCGATGCCACCGTGCCCAGAAAGCACTTTATCTTCTTAGCACTTACGTTTATTTAAATATTTCCAAGTTGGTTTTGATGAATAGAAGTTGTCAATGTTCATGTAATGTGTCTTTTCCCTTATAGATTATGCTACAAAGATGTACAGCTCTCTTTAGATATATCCTAGATACTTCATATCATTGGTGGTATGGTAAATGGTATATATTTTTTACATTTTATTTTGTTTGTTGCTAACGTATTGGTAGAATAGATGTTTTGCATGCTGATTTGTACTTACCATACTTTTCAAATTCTTACTAATTCTTATAATTTATTTGTTGTAGATCACTTTTGGACTTTTTAAATATATGAGGTTTTGGTTTTTAATCTTCTATTTATTTATTTGGTACAGGGGCTCACTATGCAGCTCAGACTCATAGTGATCCTCCTGCAGTCTCCCCAGCACTGGCATTTACAGGCATGCGCCACCTTGCCCAGTTTCTGTGGCCAGCACAATGTGCCCAGTGTACGGCATGTAGCACTGGGGATCGAACTCGGGTCCTTGCCCAGTGGTGCTATCTCCCCAGCCCTGAATACGTGATTCTGTCTAGCTACAGAGATAGGTAGGTTTGTTTGTTTATTTCCCCAAAAGTATAAGGATAAAGTTAATGAATGTCTTGTACTTACTTTGTTGGTAAAGGCCTTCCTCACAGTATAGGACAGTAGTAGTGATAACGGGCACCCTTGTTTTAAGTAACGCTTACATCCCAAGTGTTTGCCAGTGTCTCAGCTTTTCATCAAGAATGAGAAGGTTAGCTTTCAGGCCTACTTTGCTGTAAGTTTTCATCACAAAGGGATATTGAGTTTTATGAAGTGCTTTTTCCACAGGGAAATTATATATTTTTATTCTTTATCAGTGTGGTAAATTACTTAGTTGATTTTCTAATGTTAGTCCAACCTTGCATTTATAGGCTGTGTCTAGTTCGACCATTTTTATATATTGTGTGACTCATCTTGCTAGTGTTATCACTAAGTAATTCGAGCTCTTCTGTCCCAGAGGACACCAGCTAAGGGGCAGCGAGGCAGCTGTGCTCTGTGTTGTGTCCGTGTTCACAGTGGGACCATAATCCATAATCTCACTGCAGATGGCTTAAGCCACCAATGGTATATGTGTGGCTGTCCCATCATATGATTTGTATTAACTTTATTACCAGAAAGACTGATAAAAGTGATTAAACAGATTTGTACCACCAGTGGGACAAGCTGGTGGGGACGCGTTATGGGCCTGACCATGAGTGGTTGGAGTGTGGGGCCCAGGCAGAAGACGCCAGCCATATGTTAGCTGTTGGCCGGCCAAGTGCCTGCGTACAGAAGATTGGTGCGAATGAGCTTAACCGTTGGGTTCCATAGGCCTTACGACTGGCTAAAGATGAAGACGTGTAGTTTATGCTTTTAGTTTTCTGTCAGGATATACTTAAGGTAGATAAGGTGGAGTGGTGATTAAATGTACACATGATCATGTGTGTGAGGAAACACAAAAACAATGACAAATAGTGAAAACAGAATTCAAAAAGTGTAAGAGAAATTAGGCAGGATTTAGTGAAAGGTATAAGAAAACAGCACTTGTGAGATCCAGCTGGTGGCTGGTGGCTGGAGGCAAATCAGATGCCACAAGCTGATTCAGAGGGAGTTACTGAATCCTTGTAATGACCAGAGTTCCAGAGTGAGAGTCCACTGGCTCGTGCGGCCCCACGGCAGGACGACCCTAACGCCAGATTGGGTTCTCAGGCCCTGTGTCTTTGAGACCCAAGCCCACTGTGTTACCAGTTTTGCTCTTGCATTTCTATGAGAATATTTCTATTTCCATTATCATCAAATTCATCTTTACTGTAGAAAGCCTTCGTGGTCCTCCTCTCAGTCTGGGAACTTTATGTTTGTAAACCCATGGGTAAGTTACTGGAATTCCATCAAGTTAATTCCAGTCTGCTACACCCAGTGCCACGAGCATGGAGAATAAAGACACGAAGGCAAAAACACAGAGGCATATTTATAGTTGTGGGGAGCCCAGAGGCCCTAAGCCCAGCCATGATGATGGCTATCCAGAACAAAGGCCTTGACCAAGGACTGAACCCGGGGTTTTATTCATTCATGAAGGAGGCAAATCAGTGGCCTGAGCAGGACTGACTGAGAATGGCAGGGGCAGGTGAGCGCGGCGAGCCGGGCTAGGCAGAGAGAAGGCTCTGCGGAGAGAGTGGTCCACATGACGCAGCTGAGGTGGCCCCTAATGCTCTGGGGTCTGGCTTCAGCTCTGAGGTGTGATCTTCCAAGCCCGGGAAGCCAGAGCCCCTGTCTGGAGGCCGGTCCCAGCCCTGCCAACAGGGTGGGTGGGGCACTGGCTGTTCACGCAGGGGAGCTGCAGGTGGGGCTTCTCGGAAATGTACCTGCAGCGGGTCGTCAGACGCCACCACCCGCATCTGTGCTGGACTGCGTGCATTGCTGAAAGCCGGTGGAAGAAATAAGGAAAGTCCTGGCCAGCTCTGCACACAGCAGTGCACGGAAACGGGGTCAGGCTCGGCCAAGAGGAGACGACTGCGCCTCCTTTGTGGACAGTCATCCAGGTGGTCACATACATGTATCATCAAGGTCTTCTGCCACCACCATATAGCTGTCCTGAGCATTCAGAATCTTGCAACCACAGAGACTGATAAATGAGTGCAGTTAAGTTGTTCTCTTAAGTAACTGATAGGTAGAGAGTTGCAGTCAAGCATTTTACCACAGTGGAATATCCACCATTTCCATTGCTCCCCCTTCTCACCGTTTTAGATGCCTGAACTTTAGAAATGGTCACCGTTTGAGCAGGAATGTACTGGTTATACTATACAGCATCACATAACCTATTTCTGTTGGTTAGCCTATAAATAGCCAGCCCAGGATCAGTCTCTCCATACAAAGAGATGTACCTTACCCATCATTGGCTCCGTTTTAGAAAGGGTGTTCTCTGCTTGCCAATCCTGTGTTACTCGCTGCTGACCTGCGGTACCAGCTGAGACTCAGCCTGACTTTACGGAGTCCGCTAACCGTTTTGGCCCTCTAACCCCTCATGTGTTCCGCCCTCTGATGCCTCTTGTATTTGTCTCTGTCTTGCCTCACTGTTGCTTTGTGTTCTCTTTTAAAAGTTTTTAAAACTTCATTATTGTTTATTCTCCATCTTTCACATAATTTAGGATTTAGAATACCAAATTAGATTGGTCTTTATTGAATGATCTACTTCCTTCTTAAATAGCATTTTTTCAAGAAATTAGTAATATTGATCTGTTTTGAAAAATACAGTAAAAAAGTAAATTATAGTAATCAAAAATTATACAGAGATAACTACAGTGGTAGTACTTACCTGTAATCTTTTTTAAAATATGTGTGTTTAAAACACTGTATATGTTGAAGTCAGTTTAGGTATATTATTTTATAACTTTTATTCAGTATCATGAACATTTTTATAAATGCCATAGAAACATGACTTTTAATGTCTGTTATTCCAGCTCATGAAATTAATCTCTATTTAACCAATCTTCTTTTAACTAAATATAGTTATTGCCAATTTTTTACTAACACAATTTATGCCATGGTAGTGAATATGTTGTATATAAATCTGTGCCCTTCTCTACTCTCTTGGAATAAATTTCTAATTGTCAAACCATGGGATTAAAAAAAGTGTGTACAGTTCGAAACCTCTGATACATACATACTTGAAATGTCATGTGGATTGATGTTCTGTTAATGTGTGTGAGTCAGTGCCCACTAGGAGCAGTTTAACACAAGATACACAAATACCTAAGAGTTTGCAAGGCTGGCTTGCAGTGGCCGCCCACAGCCAGGCGCAGAAGTGTGCTCTGCAGCGCTGCCTGCTCTCTGGAGACCGAGGGGCCAGGCAGAGGCCTGGAGCTCACTGCAGGATCCCATGGCAGTCCGCATCCCGAGGCCCCAGGGCCTGTGCTGGAGGCCAGGAGACGATGTCCAGAGGGCAGGGAGGACCGGGGCTCCCCTGAGGAAACAGCAGGGCGCCTCCTTCCACTGCCCCTTTATTCCGTTCTGGCGATGAGCTCTTATTGATAGATACCACTCACACCCAGGACGGGAACTATGCGGATCCATGTAAGTTGGGCATTTCTTACTGGAGCTGACGCAATCAATAAACCGTCGCAGTGTATGGAAATACTAGTTTCCAAATGTCCATGGTAGAAAGTACCATTAAATTGTTAAGCAAAGATCAAATTTTTCTACATTGGTAAGTGAAAAAAGTGTATTACATTTTGATTGTCTTTAATAAATTCTAAAAATGACCTTTTTTCATGTACTTTTTGTCCAAGTGTTAAGATTTGTTTCTGGCTATCCCCCAAAGCCTCATGCAGTCACGGGCTGTGGGCTTCTGGAGTCTGTGATTAAGTCATGACCCACTGCTGGGATTATGGGCATGAGCGCTGCACCGCCCTGGGGCAGGCAGCGAATGCGGCGTGAGGAAGGGAGAGGGGCTCTGCCGCCGCTCCTCCCGCTCTGCTTCTGCTGTTCTGCTGTTTCCTGGCACCGGGGTGAACTGCTGCCCTCTGCCATATGCCGTGTACCACTCTGCCTTGGAGCGGGACAGTGTGGACTGAAACGTCTGCTGTGAGCCAGGTCAGGCTTCCCTCCTTGTTCTGGGTGTCGGGTATTTTGTCCCAGCGATGAGAAGAAAGTAACTGAGACAGCAAGTATACATCTAATTCATGGTACTTTTTTCTGGACATGTTTATTGTTTTCTGTTGAGGTCTGTGTTTCTTTTTCTTGTAAATCTATTAGTACTTCATCCAGTGTTTCCCCAGTATTATTTACCTTTGTTAATAGTGTATGTTTTGATATACAAAAGCCTTAATGTTCACATCATTGTCTTTTTTGACCATTTCCTTTTTATTTCTAACATTTTGTATAAAATAGGTCTTTCCATCTTTTCTTTGATACAGTATGTGGTTTCCTGTATTCATTACCTTTTTAAAAATCTATTTATTTATTTATTTGGTACAGAATTGATGTAGCTCAGATTTGTAGTGATCCTCCTGTCTCAGCCTTCCCAGCACTGGGATTACAGGCATGTGTCACCATGCCTAATTTCAGTCGACGGAGTGGCAAGCTTAGGGTTCCAGGGCCAGCCCAGCATGCCAGGGATCAAACCTGGGTCCTTGTGTTTGCCAGGCAGGCACTTAGACCACTGCACTATCTCCCCAGCCCTGATGCTGTTTTTATAAGACATGAAATGACACAAGATTATGTATTTTACAAATTTTTAATGAAAGTGGAAGACATAATATTAAGTTGTAATCGTAGCAGAACATCTATATAGGGAGCCAAAATGGTACAAACTACATCTGTATCTTTGGTGATGTAATTTCATAATTACATAGGACATGGAAAATATGAATGGTTAGATACTTCTTTAACTTTATGAAGATAACAGATAATCAGGATTTTCACCTTTTTTTTAAAGATATATTTGTGGCTTCTAATTAGTACTTGGAAAATAGTTATAAATTGGTTATCCTTATTCAATCCAAGTGTTTAGGAAGTTTGACATTTTATTGGGAAAATTACAGGGTATGTTATTATTGAACAAGATGAAGGGTTACCCTGAGTGTGTGGGTTTCCAGCATTATGAAGAGTAGCACATAACTTTTTAACCCCGTGCACCACAGTCAGTTATAATATGAGCTGTTCGATAAATTCAACTTCATTTCAGACCAGGCCAAATGTGTATGCATTTCACAAATTTTCATGAAGCACTGCTTCCTTTATTATCAAAGAATACTGAGGGTTAATTAAGCTTAGCAGTTTATCTTTGAAACTTTTTACATGCTTTTCTTTAACCTATAAAATCATTCTTAATGTTTATGCTCTGTTTATAGGAAGTAAACTGAACAGGAAATTTTGTTTATGGGGAGAAAGGAAAGAGAAAGTTTGTACTGAAAGAATAGTATTGCTTCTATTATTTTTTGCAGCTGACAGCAAATTTGTTTTTATTTTTATTTATTCATTTATTTAGACACAATATCTTGTCATGTGGTTCAGGCTGGCCTTGAACTCACTATGTAGTCCAGGCTGACGTCAAATTCACAGTATCCTGCCTCAGCCTCCTGAGTGCTGGAATTATAGGTGTGCACCACACCCAGCTACTAAATTTATAATTTTAAAATTAAACATTAAATCTGAACCTGATCAAAAACATGACTCACAGGTGTTGTCTTACAAAGAGTGGTGTAGACTCCCAGTACACTAGGAGGCTGAGGCAGGAGGATACAAGAGTGAGCCCAACCTCTGCACTTTAGTGATTTATTAAGGAAGATCCTATCTCAAAATTTTGAAAAGGCTGGGGGAAGAAGCTTAGTGTGAGGGCTCTGGGGTCAGTCTCCAGTACTACAGAAACAAAACAAAGCTACAGCATAAGTAGAAAGAGTACGTGGCTGTTTCGAGAACTCAGTATGTTGCATGTTAGAATTTTAATTGGAAAGGAGAATGATTGGAATTCAGTGTTTTGCTATGTTAAATAGAGTAATGTGAGTTTATTTGTGGAATTCTGTCCTTATTTTTTAAATTCCCATGTAGACCAGCCCACAGGTCTTTGAGGTTAGCTAGTTTAGTTGCTTGTTGGGGAAGGTCTGTCTGGGCAGTGCATGTTCTCCTTAGCAGCTCCCATGAAAGATGCCTCATGAGCCTTTTTGGTTATTTATTTACATTTTTAACCACTTAAAATGGTATTTTTTTTTTCTGAGAGTTCCTTTGTTTTAGTCTTCAGAAGAGCAGCCAGTCAGAATTCTTCTAAAGATGCTTTATAACATAAAACAACCATTTGGTCACATTTATTTTCCAGATAGTAAAATTTCTATTCATATTTGTGAATTTTAATTATGTTAAACTGATGTCTTTTTGCTACTTTTGTGTCTGGTTCTGAAAACGTGAAGAAAGTAAGAGTTCTTAATTTCTTTCTTGGTTGCCCGAAATCCTATGATAATTATCATGTAGAGGTTCTGAGGGTGCTAGAGGACGCCGTATGTAGGCAGAGCCGCAGTTGGCTGTGCCCAGGATGTTGAGGCTGGCAGCCTTTTCTTCTCAGTCTTTGCCTCCACATGCTCCCCTTCGTACCTCTCCAGGTGCGGACTGTGCAGTTTGTGGCCACAGGCTGCTCCACTCCCTGAGGTCTCTGTGGTCTTGCCTTGCTCAGGCCGTGTACGGTGGGGTACGCTAGCCATCCTCCAGCCCCGTCTGATTTCCAGCTTCTTAGCTGCTGTGCAGTTTGTATCCAGAGAGTAAAGTTTGCTTGAATTATGGGTCAGTTTAGAGTACATAAGCATAGAACCAGGGGCTTTAAGTATTCTCAGGCGAGAGCTTGCACACCATCGCAGTATTTTCCATATGTGGTGCCAAGTGCGTGATAAAATGAATACTGTATTTCTAACAAGCTTCAATTTACTTGTTTCTCAGCATGTGCTAGGTGAGATTTTACTTTATTTGTTAAACTAATGTTTTCTCTTGTCCTATTTTAAATAAGTTGTATTCTACATGTTAATACATAAAATGAAACCTGAGTATATTACGTGAAGTCACTCACAATTTTGGCCAGTGTGTTTTTATTTGCATTTATTTTCTTAAAAGACTTAAAGATGTCTTTATTTGTTGTTGCCCCTTCCAGGATCATTCCCTGATCTCATTCCAAAGAATAGGCCACCACCCCTGGGAGGCTGAAACAGGAGGGTCTCTATGAGGCCAATCTGTGTAGTGAGATCCAGTAGATCCTGTGCTAAATACGTTTTTTACTGGGGATTATACTCAGGCCCTTGCACTTACCAGGTAAGGACTTACTCTACTGAGCTATCTCCCCGGCCCCACTAAATATATTTTTAAACAATGTTAAATAGGCTAATGTAAACTTTTTTTTTCTTATGGATACAGAAAAATTAGGTCAAAAAAGAGAAATTGTCCTGATAGCTTTTTTCTTTCCTTTGTGTTTCTTGGATTTATTACAGGAAAGATTAGAGTCTGTTAGTTTTCTTTAAACCTAAAATTTGGCCAGAGAAGAGTATCCTGAAGTTTGTAAATGGAAAATAAATGTATTCTAAGAATTTTT
Organism: Ctenomys sociabilis; assembly: GCA_004027165.1. Classification (NCBI taxonomy): domain Eukaryota; kingdom Metazoa; phylum Chordata; class Mammalia; order Rodentia; family Ctenomyidae; genus Ctenomys; species Ctenomys sociabilis. Next base: position 27,239 of record PVKA01022458.1, on the reverse strand, counting down.
TGGTAAAAAGAGGAACATGTTACCAAAACTTTTATTCCTCAGTAACTTTGCATTATTTGATACCTTATTTGAACTGCTGGGGATTATAAAATGGTTATCCTTCGTAGGGAAGAAAATATTACAGATCACGTTTGCTTTCTGTACTCTGTAAATTAGTAGCAGCCCAGAACGAGTTCACTGTTTAGCTATTCCCGAATCAGAGACTCTTTGGGCTTTAGGCAGTCCAGTAAGTTCCTCAGCTGTTGGTTTGCTTTGTTAGTCTGTTCTGTTGGGTTTAACTGCCTTTCTGTGCAGAGGGAGATGGGGAGATGGGGGGGTGCCGGTGCTGGGGGTGTGGCCTGTGGAGGCAGTGCATTCTTGTGGCTCAGGGAGGTTGCGTGGTGGTCTCCCTGGAGGTGGCTGTTGAAGGTGAGACAGCTCACCAGCAGTCTCCCCAGGACAGAAAGCCACCTTGCTTCCGCCTTGTCTCTGACAGCTACTGTCTCCTGCCTTGGTTGTGTGTTAGAAAAGACGGGTACTTCTCCTTGTGGGAGAAGTGGTAATTGTTTCTATTTTGGGGTGGAAAGATTAGATCCCACAGCTAGTGAGTGCTTAAATTTGATTTTAGGTCCTGCTAAATCTAAAGCAAATGTTACTTGTGTTGTACTCCACAGTCTGCCACTAAAGCTGGTCAGATAAGAAACATTTCAGTGAATGGCATATTTGTTAATTGTTACATCTAATATTTTATTCATAGAAAATGAAGCATCACTTCTTAGGATTTTATGGTTTTCCATTGGATCATATTAAATCATGGCAGTGTTTTATAGAGTACATTTTCAAGGCAAAAGAAAGACAATAATAATGACTGTGTTCCAGGACCTACATCACTGCTATACTGGTTAGCTGTCCTCTGTTTATGCTGTAGGTGAGGTATAGTTGTAATTGCTAAGAAACATTGACATCTCTAGTATTTCCTAGGAAATCTCAAGGTTCAAATGATTGGCAGAACATTCAGTAACACAGATACGGAAAAATACCTTTGTAGTATAATCCAGAAGACTGAAAAGGAGAATTATTTTCATAAAGGAAAATTCCTAGCTTTGGCAGCGTACACACCTGTCACTCCAGCATTCTGAGGGGCTGAGGCAGGAGGACCATAAGTTTGAGCCCAGCCTAGGACATTTGGCAACTAAGCAAGCAAGACCCTATCACAAAATTTAAATAATAAAAAAGGCTGTGGATGTAGATTAGTGTGAAGACTCTGGGTTCAATCCCAGTACCAAAAAAAATCAATAAAAAGTTAACATGCAATGTAATATTAGTAACATTTTTAAAGCCTCAGACTTTTGAATGCTTCCTGTGAGCCAGTTTACACCTTTCTGAGGTGCCCAAAGTAACCAGTATTCTTACACCATGATGCAGATTTAGATTTAGAAATGTGAGTATCACCTGAAGCAGTGACGTTGGATTTCGCCATTCCCCTCTGCCCCGATGTGTTGTTCCTTCATGCCCGTCCACGCCCTTTGCAGTATGCTGCCCTGAGCAAAGCACCTCCATGGCGTTAGGACCCACGAGTGGCCTCACATGCCCATGACCCAGTACTGACAGAATGGTGGCCAAAAATTCACGTGAAAATGCAAAATTAAGTTGTCTTATTAGAAGGATAGCCCTTAAGTTGTGTGTGAGGGGCTTTATTATGGAGTTTGTGTTAGTGACCGTTCTTTTTTTCCTCTGTACCCTTTTGCTTCTTTTTTAAAATAGACTATAAGTAGATGATTCATTGCCCTTAGTGTACACAGAGGAAAAATAACTTAAATTTATCTTTGAAGTAAGGTATGTGGTTAAAACTGGTGTTCTAGAAAAGCATTAAAATCTAGTCATAGTTATAGTACCAGAATATTTCTGAGCAGCATTTCCCTTTTACTTTGGGCTTTTTCCTCAAAATATTGTTTTGTTATAATTAAATGGAATAGGACAGTTTTCTTCCAGTGTGTGTCTGCTACTTTGTCATTTTTAATATTAGTGTCCTTGTTGTGTGAGATTTCTGGGTGTGTTTTTCTGAGACAGTCTCACTGTGTAGCCCACGCTGGCTCACGTTCACAGCGATCACCTGCCTCTGCCTACCTGGTGCTGGGATTACAGGTGTGCACACACCGCCACACCTGGCCGTATTTGCCATTTTCAAAAATATAATTATCAGTATTTTTCTTTCACTTGTCTGTCTTACTTTCCTCAGTTGCACAATACCCAACACCCAAAGTTAAAGTAGGATAGATTTATTTTAGGTCACAGTCTGTGAGGGCTCTAGTCTGTGGCCAGCTGGCCCCAGAGCAGGGTGGCAGGGTGCGTCACGGGAGGAAAGGCAGCTCATGGTGTGGCAGACAGAAAGCAGCGAAGCCGGCTCCCTCCCCCCACCCTCAGGGCGGACCTTCCCATCGTCCACACCCAGAACTCTGGTAAGCCAGTTGGTGGGCTGACAGGTGATCATGCACCCTTAAGCCCCAGCTGCAAACATGTGATCCACCTCCTTTGGAAAAGCCCACCTATAAGCACATGAGGCTCAGGGGACATCTGGATACCAACCATAATATTAGTCTGATCCCTTCTCTGACAAAGCTTAACTTTAAAAAAAAACGCACTTTGCAAAAAAAAAAAAAAAAAAAAAAAAAAAGTG
>PVKA01022458.1:0-24483 GCA_004027165.1 Ctenomys sociabilis | reverse complement strand
GTGTGAGTGTGTATGTGTAGTGTTTTGATTCTTCTATGATGTTGGCTTCCCTGTTTGCAAGGAACAGCTTTCAATTTTTCTCCTGTTACGTGCTGGCGACCGTCTCTAAACACCTTTATTTTCACACATGCAAGGTCACCTAGCAGGGTGGTTCCCCAGACTGCTTCATAGAGTGGACCTCCATCTTGGTAAATGTGACATCGAAGGCTTGATGCTGTGTCTGCCAGGAGTTGGCTACTGTGGCCCACTATGTCTTTGTGGGGCCTGTGAGCTAGGGGTGGATTCTATATTTTTAAATGCTTAAGAAGATCATCATAATAGCACTTGTGCTTGTTTTTCTGGATCATTCGCCACTGTGTGCGTGGGTGTACTGCACAGCATTGCCGTTTCTCGTGAGGAGCTGGCGCGCAGCATGCATCTTCCTTGGTTCTTCTCCTTGTCTTTGGTCCCTTCCCCCATCCAGCTCTTGGTCCTCTTTTTTAAAAAAATCTCCTCATCCTTTTTTGATACATGTTTGCAGTATATAATGCTTACATTTTTTGTATGGAGTTAGTGTGTGTGCATAACACAAATGTATTCCTTTCTGAAAAATTTCATTGATGCATTTTAGGTATACATGAGGACAGCATTCACCATACGGCCAATTTTTAACCCCTTCCCCTCCTCCCTCCGTCTCTTAATCCCTTTGCCCTTTGAAAAAGATCCACTCCCTGCATCCTATTACCTTTTATTTAGCTCTTTATTTACACTTCCAGCTTCCCGTTTTAGAGAAACCACACAGCACTGGTGCTTGTGTGTCAGATTTGTCGCACTTGAAGAGAAGTGCTCCTGTGTGAATACATTTTCTTTATCCATTCATCTGTTGGTGGACATGCATACAACTTGCTGTAAGATTTAGCTGTTGCGAATTGTGCTGCTGTACACAGGTTTGCATGTATCACTGCAGTGTGTCTAACTGCATACATATTTAAATGGTTTAGCCTGTTTAAAGGGTGAACTTATTAATAATGGGTGTATTCTGTTATTCTTTCTCTGGGTATTTTATTCTTTCTCTGGGTATTTTGTTCTTTTAGATTCCTGTATCTTTCATGCTATATAATATTTTATTACAAATATATACCAGTTGACTGAGTGTTCCTTTCAGTGTTCTGTGTTACTTCAACTGCACTATCTCAAAAATTAACTTTCAGGACTGGCCAGAAAGCTCAGCGGATTGAAGCGCCTGTTTAGGCAGATGAAAGGTTGGAGGTTTGATCTCTGGCCTGTTGTGTTGGCCCTGCCCCTACCTAGGGTACACTGAGCAGGCAATTGAGACTGGGCACGAAGGCACGTGCCTGTAATCCCAGCTCTTGGGAGGCAGAACCCAGGCTGATCACCAGGTCCGAGCTACGTAGTGAGACCCTTAGACCCTTACTAAAATACAAATAATAATAATAACAACAACTCTTCAAGGGCCAGCAAAATAGCTCAGTGGGCTAAGCATTTGCCAAAGGGACCAGTGTTTGATCCCTGGTCCCCATGCAGTACCAGCTCCCAGGCACGCTGAGCCAGCAACTGAATCTAGGCATGGTGGTACACACCTGTAATTCTAGTGCTGGGCAGGCTGAAAACTGGAGGGTCATGAGTTTGAGCTGGGTAGTGAGGCCCTGCACCAAATACATTAAAAAAAAATTATATATATATATATATATGAAACACTTCCCTGCCAATTCCTTTATGTTCCCTGTCTCTGCCACAGCATTTTGTCCAGGCTGTGTCGTTTTAAAACTCCCCCTCCTCAATGCATAGTTCCACTCAGTAACAATCCTGCAGATTTGACTTTGAGATGTCACAGATAGATCTTCCACCACCCTAACTGAGCTTGTGTCTGGATGTCTGTGACAGTCTTCAGCGCAGTAGCAACATCTAGTTTTGTCCTCTTGCCCTGGCTCACAGGCTGCATGTGCAGCTTCCTGAGGGCACTCTGCCCCACCTGCCCTCTATGCTCCCTCAGCCACTGCTTTTGTGCTGTGGCTTCCTCAGGAGCTCTGCAAGTGCTGCTCTTTTCTTTGCCTGTGGAACTCTGTCCCAATGCATTTCTACTCATTCTTCAGGACAAATTTTTGAAATATCGCCTCTCAGAGAATTCGAACTGCAAACTAGGACATGTCTTTCTGTTTCTGTTGGAAGTGTACTGCTCCCTCCTGGCACTGCTGCAAACTTTAACTAGTTGTTGAGAGAGTATAGCAGTTGTCCTCTATGTCTGATACAGCCCAGCCCAGCTGTCTGTGAAGCCCAATAATGCAAGAAACTGTAGAAAGGGGCCCACATATGTGCGCTTACTGGTCGGCCAGCCCTTTGGCTAATGAGCCAAGGCCTTTCCTGCGCAGAGGTCTGCTAGCTGCAGATCCAGACTGTCTGTGCTGCCAAAGCTGGCGCTAGAGTGTGTCACCTGAGGTTCTACTTCTTTAAGTAGAGCAAGAATTTAAAATGTTCTGAACTCAGAACCCTTATAGATCTTTCTATATTTTTTCATTTCTTTCAACTATTTTCATTAAATATTTCAAAGGCATTCAAATTAGTCAAATTCCCATACCTCCATCTCATATTAACTAATATTTGATTAAATCAAATAATTATAAGTGACATGAGCAGTTTGGAACTTAATAAAAATATAACTTAACCAGTGGAAAGAGAAGTATCTGGGCATATAAGATGGGTGGGCTCCACATTTTTTTGAACTCACAAATACATGGGCTCTCTAAGTTGTACTAATGTTAAGTACATTACATTAGCATAACTTTGAGGTTGAGTTATTTGACCATTTTTTACCCACAAAATGGCAATTTTAAGAAGTTCTAGTTTACATTGTTCAAACTATTATTAAGTAGCAATATTAAGGGTAAATAACCATCCAACTAGTTAAACAGACAATATCACAATACGGTGTACAGGTCATTGAAATTAAATAGTATTGTTAAAAGATTATTCTCAAATTCTTTGAAAAGGATATAGCTATGACAGCTGTGCATCCCTGGAGTTTGGGGATCCGAAATATTACTGATGAGAGATCATACTACCCCTAAATACTATTGATGCTGTGCTCTTTCTCCAGACATTGAAATGACACCACCTACCAGTTTATGCACCAGTTTGCTCACCCGGCTCTTGTACCTGAGTTCGACACTGAAAGACTTTGTATCGAGGAGGTACTGTCCTAGCTTGGTAGCTTGAGCAGCCTAAACAGTAGCAGAAGCATTTGAATAGGATCGCCAGTCTTCCTTTTCGTCTGCTCTGCCATCCAGTGCCATCTCAAAACTTGCTGAATTTCTCATAAGGCTTGATTAATTCTCATTGACATGAACTCCCAGAAACTATGACTGACTTTGTGTGAAAATTTTGTGATAGATAGTATGAGGTATGGAGGGCCATTGTCTATACTCTCTCTCTCTCTCTCTCTCTCTCTCTCTCTCTCTCTCTCTCTCTCTCTCTCTCTCTCTGTCTTTCTCTTTGGTGTGTGTATGTAAATTATTGTGATAGAATTTAACTTCTAATTTTCCTTAATTCTTTTGTAGCTGGCAAATACAAACTTTCAGCAAAAGCCATCTAACTTACAAAAGTGTTATATATCCGATTTCAAATTATGGTTTGTTGGGGGAAGGAATAACATTTAGAAAATTGGTTAAACTTAAGGATAGCTAAGTGTGTGTAAGAATGCAAAAGATAACAGGGTGGTAGCACATCCTGTGCTCCTAGCACTCCCCAGGCCGAGGCAGGATGGTTGCAATTTCAAGCCCAGCCTGAGCATTGTAGTGAGACCCTGTTTCAAAAAACAAATGAAAAGGACTGGGGACACAGCTCAATCAATGTGAAGGCCTTGAGTTCAAGCCCCTATACTGGTGGAATTGGGGCAGGAAAGATTGTATGGCTAATGAGCTGTAGAATGAATACAGTTCAAATTTAACACTTTTTTTTTTTTTTTTTTGCTGTGTGTACTTAATTATATAAAATGGTGGAGCTGTAATTTAGAACTCAAAGGATTTCAATTCTGTCATCAAATGCGTTTCTGAAAACTTTAACAAAAGGACCTCAAATCTGGTGACCTCAAATCTGGCATTGTGAATGCTGAAGTTAAAATGTCTTCTTGTTTAAATGATGTACTCTGAACATGGGTCAGCGTGTTCTCACCGTGGTGTAGCGGCCCACATCGCAGCCCGTGTCAGGAACAGGGCGTGCAAGCATAATAGCCTTTCTTTAAATTATTCTGTCGCAATGTAATTTGATAACGTTCTCCAGGTCAGGAGAACTCAGTTTCATGGTGTGTCTGTGAAAATGAGACAAGGGCTCAGTGCTGCAAACTGCCCTTGGTTTCCCAGTCAGTACACATGTCTTCTCTGTGGCCTACACATTCCTGTAATTTATAAAGAGTCCTTTTAGATTTGGCCACTTTCTGAGCCAGTCACTTTTGAAGTATAATTTGCTTGTCAGAAAAATGTCTTCAGAGGGCTATAAAATATATAAACTTATTTTTTATTTATTTATTTTTTTTTTGTACTTTAGGGAAAGGTCTACAGGGTGTTCAGAGTCTCACTACCAGATTGGACTTGTAGTGATCCACCTGTTTATAGCCTCCCAAGTGCTGGGATTACAGGCCATGCCACCATGCCCGGTCTAAATTACCACCTCAGTGCACCCCGGGGCCAGGGCCAGGGCCAGGGCTGGCATAGCAGGCCTGCTGTTCAAACCCTGGCCCTTATGCCTGTTTGCAGGCACTTTAATCCACTGGCTATTTGGCCAGCCCTAAACAGAAACTTGAAAAAATTCATTCATTCATTCATTATTTATTCGGTACAGAGTCTCACTACACAGCTCGGACTCATAGTGATCCTCCTGTTTCAGTCTCCCCATTGCTGAGATTACAAGTGTGTGCCACCACACCTGGTTTCGGGGCTGGCACAGCATGCAGTACGGGGATCAAACTCAGGACCTTGCACTTGCCAGGCAGGCACTTAGACCACTGAGATATCTCCCCAGCCCAGAAAAGAAACGTTTAGATATCTTGCCTGTAGTTCATCTAGTGTCTAGAGTGGTATAGTTTATTGTCTTATATATTGTAAGCAAGGATCAATAAACTTTTCCTGAAAGGAACCAGATTGGAAATATTTTAGATTTGAGGGCTACAGGTGGGTGCTGTCGAATATTCTTTATATATATATATATATATATATATATATATATATATATATATATATATATATATATGGGGGGATTGTAGTTTTAAAAATGCAAGAAAACACAAGAACAAAGCCCAGCAGTATTTTTAGCTAGGTTTGCTGGTGATGGATTGGATTTGACCCTCCACCTGTAGTGGGCTCTGGTAGAAATCTAATCTGAACTGTAAAGATTTTCTATAGCCACATTTAAAAATAAAAGAATGAAAATAATTTTTAAAATACATTTAACAGATTATATGCAAAACATTACCATTTCAGTGTGTGGCGCACGCAGTTCTAGAATCAGCAGTCACACCCCGGTCATTGCCACACTGGGCCAGGGCTGTTCAAGGCAGAGCCCATGAACTGGTGCCAGTTCCACAGACACTAAGAGTAGGCACAGCTGAAAACTTGTTTGTATCAGGCTCCGACATGGCTTACCACTGCTTTACCTGGAGCCGTGAGAAGACCACTGTCAACTAGAGGTTTAGGGCCCGGGGAGGTAGCTCAGTAGAATAGGTGCTTGCCTGGAAGGCGCAGGGTCCTGAGTTCAATCCCTGGTTACCACAAAAAATAATAAGTTTAGAGCATGGAACAGTTGAGTCAGTGAGGTTGCATCATGGCTGAAGTTGAGATGTCCTTGGAAAATAAGGATACCTTTTGAAAAGCAAAGTATAGGTGAAAGTCTGGACACTGAAGACGAAACCTCACGGTCCCCTCCTGCATTCTCACAGTAAGGCAGTCAGGTGCATATTGCCTAGGCAGGAGATCAGGCCCTTTCTGTGGGGCTAATTCAACATACAGGAGACAAGCCGACTTCGGAGGGTCCCAGGACATAGAAACTGCTTCCTCACCTCCTAGTAAAGCCTTTCTGCTGACAAGCCTCACCCTGGCCAACTGAGCTCCTTGGCTGCCCTGTAGTGCTGACCCGCAGGGCAGCAGGATCAAGGAAATGCCTCAGGGTGGAAAATGAGGCCTGAGGCTCATGGCCTGCAGGAGAACAAAGCGGACTAAGAAACAGTATTTTAAAGGATGAAAATATTTCAAAAGTTTGCATCCTCAGAGAAATAAGATGTCTATAAAATGAGAATAGATGTTGTTTAAAAGTACATTCAGCAAACGGGAACACAGTTGTAGAAATTAAAATGTGATAGGAAAAATATAACAGCAATAAAAATGTTAGAAATTTAAGCTAAAGAAATCTATCAGAAAGTACCAAAGAAAAGAAATGCAAGGGCTGGGGAGATGGCTCAGTAGAATAAACACATCCCTGGCAAGCACAAGGGTCTGAGTTAAATCCCTGGTTCTGCCAAAAGAAAGAAAGAAATGCAAAATGGAAAGAAATAGGAGATATATTCAGAAGAGCAATCAGAGAGGGACGTCGCTCAGGAAGAGCTCTGAGCAGAGAAGCTGGAAGGCTCCGATGGTGATGGGGGTGGCCTTGGGCACAAGGCGTGAAGAAGTCCATGGAGGGTGGGGGGGTAACACCAGCTCCAGCTTTGCAGAACATCAAATTTCACATACAGCAGACTAGAAATTGGTGTGACCCAGGGCTTTCACCAGCCAGCTGCGGTAGGAGCTAGAAGGACAACCCCCTCTTAAGAGCAGGTCTGTGCAGCACATGGAGCTGGGAATTGAACCAAGGTGTCCCCTGCACCTGACTGGGTTTGCCCAAGCAGGCACTGTAAACACCTGAGCTAACTGGGAAGCTCCCGGGGAGCTAGGAGTCCTGTGGTGATGGCCCTAGACCTGGAGGTACGTTGTTTCCCACCTTGCTGTTTCCCGTCTCATGTTCTGTTCTAACAGAAGGAAAACCACAAGGATGAAATAGAATATTTTTATTATAAAAGATAGGGGAGTTGTAGAATAGTGGGGAGGGGAAGCCACAGGTGGGACTGTATGGGTAGTGTTTAACCTTAATGGAAGCTGTTTTAAAATTCTGTATAATTTGATAAAGGATGCCGTAGACAGAACACCAAGCAAAAGAAAAGAGACAGTAATTCTAGGAAGAACAAATGACTGTACAGGAAAGAAAAGTGGCTTAACATCCTATAATACTCACATGGTTGCAATGATGACCATAAATATTAATTTAACCAAAATATGTTTTTGACTGCGTCAGTATTTTGAAATCAGTGATGTCTTAAAAACAAAAAATCAATGACAGTGAGTATATATATATATATATATTTTTTTTTTTTTTTTGTCTTTTTTGAGACAGGGTCTCACTGTGCAGTTCAGGCTGGCCTTAAGCTCACTTTGTAGCTCAGGCTGGTCTCGAACTCACAACAATCCTCCTGACTCAGCCTCCCTAGTGCAGGGATTACAGGCATGCGCCACCACGCCCGGCTTGACAGTGAGTATATTATCTAGAAAAAAATTTACCAGCAGAAATAGCTAAAACAATTTACCTTTCCAGAATTGATTGAAAGAGTATGGTGGGTGATGCTATTTTTTGCTAGCACTGTGGTAGCATTTAATCTTTAAATTATACATGAAGCAAGTGAAAATAAAAAATTTAAAGAAAGTAGGATAGAAAAGAGCCAGGATAATGGAAGAGGACTGTACACGTAAAAGATAATGAAGTCATCAGAGATGGAGTTCGGCTGTATTTAACAGGATCGTGAGCAAGCACTCATCTTAGTTTATCAGGAACATCTGAAGTGTAGATGTGCGGCGAATTAACCGGTGGCCACCCGTGTGCCCAGCTGAGCGGGGTCGGCATGGTTTGGCTGGGCGTGGAAAACCCACACCCAGAGGATTGTTGCCAACAGCAGAAAAGGAGAACTGGAGGGGAAGAGGGCGTGCTGTGGCTGCTGGGGTGAACTCGGCTGCTCCTATGCTGGAGGGGCTCCGGCCCTCACTGGTGCTGACGGTGCCTGATGCTCTCTTCAGGGGGCTCTGGCCTTACCCTGAGCCCCCCTCAGCCTGCAGGCACAGACTTTCCAGCTCCCACCACTGACCTTTAGGTCCTCCCGGTGCAGTTCCTGACACACACTGTGTGAGACACAGCTGTGGGTTCTCGGCTCCCAGCAGGACTCCTGCGCACATTGCTGCCGGATCCAGGCTCTCAGCTGGATTCTCTGGGTCTCTAGCAAGTGGACAGATCACTTGCACTCCTCTGCACTTGACTCTGGGTGAATATTATTAATCTATGAATTGCGTATCCTGTATTAAATCTATTTCCTTGCAAACCCTGACTACAAGATAGATATAAGCATCCAAGGATACAAAAAGAAGATGTTTGCAGGAGGGAGGACGTAAATGCTCTTAAGAGTTTAACGACATTTAATAGTTCCACATAATACATTTTATTAAAATATATTCAAACTTCACATGTGTCTAATACTATGCTTTTAATAATGAATAATTTGGGCCAGGAGTATATCTCAGCAGTGCAAGGTCATGAGTTCAATTCCTAGTACAAAAAAATAAAGTCATCCAAAAGTACGTTTTATGGTATAGATATAAACGCTCCATGTTGGTATTGTCATTAGTTGAAGAGTGTTGTTAATCCAAGAGCCCTGTCTCTGAGAAGCTAACTGGAAGATACACAAGGGTGATCAAAATGTAATTTAAATGTTCAAAATGCATTGCACTAAAAAACTCATTGCCATTAATCCCCTTCAGAGTACTTCCCCCCACTTCCAACGAACTTAGGCCTTCATTCTTGCCACTTTCTGAAGCAGTTCCGGAGGTGTCACTGCACACAGTGAAGGCTGCCTCCAGCAGCTGTCTGTCGTCCTCAGCCATCTTGCTCAGAGCATCTGGCCTGTGCGGCGCCTGGCTCTTGCACAAAGCCAGAAGGATCACAGGCGTTCGCAGTCGGTTCAGGTGGCTGTGACTGCACAACAGAGACCCAGTGAGGACCTGCAGAACGGCCTCAGAAAGTGGCAAGAACGGAGGGGTGGTGTGCTCAGAGGGCGGGAGGGACCAGTGGCAGTGTGTCTCTTACTGTACCTTGCACCTTTTAAACATCCATTGGGACTTCTGGTCATTCTTCATGTAATTCATTTTAAGGAAAGTTTACTTTATATTTTCAGCTTTTGTCACTGTCTTGAAAATAAGTTAAGAATGTGTTTGTAACAGAATCAAAATTGTGGAAGTATCAGCTCTGAAGACTCACCACTATAAAACATTGTCATTTTCCCTCACTGATCTCAAATTGTGGAGAATAGGGACAAAAAATTCTGAAAAATGTTAAAAAGCACCATATGCATTGATGGCAAAGTAGCAAGACAAGTCATGGTGGACTCATGTAATCCCCCTGCCCCCACTCATGAGGGTCATCGTTAAAGTGCAGCCTGGACTGCAGATGGGAGGGAGGCAGGGAAGGGAGGGAGGGAGGGTACCTGAAGAGGTTCTCCATAGGCTTACATAGTCTTAAAGAATTTTTTAGTAAAGTACCATAAAGTGCCTTCAGTTTGGTTTTGTTTTTTTCCTGGTGTAGCTTTTTGGCTCCAGTATTCTATTTTCAGTCTTCCAGGCTTAACAACTAGAAAGCTTAAAGGTACTTTTCCCTTTAAACCTAAATATTATATTCTTTCCTCCTAGTTTCTCTGCCATTCAGACCACTTCTTCAAAACCATGAATAAAATTTGGTATTATGTAGTGGAGAGGGAAGATACAGGATTTTAACCTGTTAACTTTAGAGTGCTTGGGAAGGAGTTGATGAAGGAAACTGAGAAATTACTTTGTGGGTTTTGAGCTAATTTTAATGTGTAATGATTAGGACACAAAGATGTCCTAATCATTATAACTTTGGAGAACTTGACTATAACTGTCAGTAGCATGTGTTTTTTTTTTTTCCTTCAAAATAACTTGAGGCAATATTTCATTTACTCTAAGTAAATAAAAAGCAGTATTTTGAAATTAACTTGATCCCTGGGAGAAAGAAACCAGAGTCAAACTGAGGGCTTCTTTCCTTTCACTTGAGTTTTGAGTATTCTTTCTGAAAGAAAGTGGAAAGTTTGGACACTTTGGGTAATGGTCAGTGTCATTCACAAGACCTGGTGGCTTTATTACTGCCAAACAGAGAGCAGGCACATTCCTGCCCCAGTGCTGAACTCCCCAGTGAGAAGGGGAGAGGGTGAGCACAGCTTTGTCTTCACGTGGCCCCCTTGATTGACTGTTCTCCTTTTCCTGTTTTCTCTCTAGGTCTTATAATCAATGGATAAAGTGGGGAAAATGTGGAATACCTTCAAATACAGATGTCAGAATCTCTTCAGTCATGAAGGAGGAAGCCATAGTGAAAATGTGGACATGAACTCCAACAGATGTCTGTCTATCAAAGAGAAAAGTGTTAGTCTGGGAGACCCAGCTCCTCAGCAGCAAGGCTGTTCCTTAAGAGAAAATGTTGCCTTACAGCTTGGATTAAGTCCTGCAAAGAATTCTTCAAGGAGAAACCAAAACTGTGCGGCTGAAATCCCTCAAATCGTTGAAATTAGCATTGAGAAAGAGAGCGATTCATGTGTCACTCCAGGAACCAGACTTGCACGAAGAGATTCCTACTCTCGACATGCGCCATGGGGTGGGAAGAAAAAGCATTCCTGTTCCACAAAGACCCAGAGTTCTTTGGATACTGATAAAAAATTTGGTAGAACTCGAGGTGGACTGCAGAGACGAGAGAGGCGCTATGGAGTGAGCTCCGTGCATGACATGGACAGTGTTTCCAGCAGAACCGTTGGGAGCCGCTCTCTGCGACAGAGGCTGCAGGACACTGTGGGCTTGTGCTTTCCCATGAGAACTTATAGCAGGCAGTCAAAGCCCCTGTTTTCCAATAAAAGAAAAATACATCTTTCAGAATTAATGCTTGAGAAATGCCCTTTTCCTGCTGGCTCAGATTTAGCACAAAAATGGCATTTGATTAAACAGCATACAGCTCCTGTGAGCCCACATTCAACTTTTTTTGATACATTTGATCCATCCCTGGTTTCTACCGAAGATGAAGAAGATAGGCTTAGAGAGAGAAGACGGCTTAGTATTGAAGAAGGCGTGGATCCCCCTCCCAATGCACAAATACACACATTCGAAGCTACTGCACAGGTCAATCCCTTATATAAACTGGGACCAAAATTAGCCCCTGGAATGACAGAAATGAGTGGGGACAGTGCCGCGGGCCCACAAGCTGCTTGTGACTCGGAAGAGGACTCGACCACCCTGTGTTTACAGTCGCGGAGACAGAAGCAGCGCCAGGTGTCTGGAGACAGCCACGCCCACGTCAGCAGGCAGGGAGCCTGGAAAGTCCACACGCAGATTGATTACATACACTGCCTCGTGCCGGACCTGCTTCAGATTACAGGGAACCCCTGCTACTGGGGAGTGATGGATCGGTACGAAGCAGAAGCCCTGCTGGAAGGGAAGCCCGAAGGCACGTTCTTGCTCAGGGACTCTGCACAAGAGGACTACCTCTTCTCTGTGAGCTTCCGCCGCTACAACAGATCCCTGCACGCCCGGATTGAACAGTGGAACCACAACTTCAGCTTTGACGCTCACGACCCATGTGTGTTTCACTCTTCCACTGTAACAGGGCTTCTAGAACATTATAAAGACCCCAGTTCTTGCATGTTTTTTGAACCGTTGCTTACTATATCTCTGAACAGGACCTTCCCTTTTAGCCTGCAGTACATCTGCCGCGCAGTCATCTGCAGGTGCACTACGTACGATGGAATTGATGGGCTCCCTCTGCCGTCAATGTTACAGGATTTTTTAAAAGAGTATCATTATAAACAAAAGGTTAGGGTTCGCTGGTTAGAGCGAGAACCAGTCAAGGCAAAGTAAGCTTTTGTGTCCCGAAAGGGCATCACCCAGGCTTGCTTTCGTGTGTGTAGAATCCTCCCAGAAGCACAGCGTCAGTGCTAGGCTCTCCCATGCAGCCTGTAGGCTTAGCTGTTACTAGTCTGTCAGATGCGGTTACTTACTCAGAGAAACAGGGTGCCTATGGAGACAGCTGATAGAGCTGCAGGCGTGTAGTACAGCAGTGGAAGACATTTGCTGGCTTAGCTGACAGCTTGGTTTTTAATGGCTATAGCAAGTGAGTGAGGCAACTCTGGGACATTTGCTATGAAGAATTCTATTTCTTACTAAAGAACAAATTATTAATATTAGATGAATATTCCAACAGTGTGACTAATGTTTGAAATTATTTTTTCTAAGAGTTTTTCTATTACCTTCCAAAAGTTAGTGATGTTTATAGTTGTTATAAATCCAAGCTTTGGAAGTCCAAAAAAATAAGGCTGCCTTCCTTTTAGGAAACAACAAAAATGCAACTTTCTGGCCACAAGGGCATAGTGCAGTTCACGTAAGTGTTGATAGAGTTTATAGTCAGTCTCCTATTCTCTTCTTCAAAAGGTACTGTTAAATAAACCAGGTTTTCTAATAGTCATTCTTAAAATTTCAGACTTACACAACTTAGTAGTAGAATTCTATTTAAAGGTCCTAGGCATTAATTTTTTTCAACGAGTGCTTTAACTTAAAACAGGCATTCGGATAGCTGCTGCAACTGTAGTACTGTGTGTGTGTGTGTGTGTGTGTGTTTATGTTGACATGTGCAGTCTCAACATTGTTTCATTACAGTTGGATCGTTTCCTGTACCCAAATGAGTTTATAAACCATGAAGAAAATGCGACTAGAATTGCCCCAACAAGTCAGATAGTAGAAACTACAGTGGTTGATGTTGAGATTATTGTTAAACTATAATTAATAATTTGGATGGCAGTATGTATCTCTTTGTTGTAAATTCTTATAGCTGAATTGTCTAAGTATAATTTATAGAACTTCAGTGCAGTTAATTCTTCATGGAAAAACCTGAAACCTAAATTGCAGATTTGAAAGGTACTGTACAACTATTGTATCTGTAAATAACTTTACTCAGCACCTTTTTGTCACTTAGAATAGTACGTAACACAACTTAAGTGAGCGCTTTCGGAAGTATTACCAAGTTGTAGTGTTTGCTTATTGCCGAACTGAGTTTTCAGTTCTGTCCTAGACATTTGCACTGCAGTGGCCTAATCCATTCTGTGTCCTTTGGTTAACGCGCACTGTGCCGCTGGCGAGTGTCCTTGGTTTCCTTACCAGTTGCTACAGAAGGTCATTTTATATCCCTATGGCTGTTGCCAAGGCTACAAAAGAGAAAAGCTATATTTGTATGCCACACTAACCCTTTGACTGCTAATGTATGTTTCTGCTTGCTGTGCCTTGTTATGGCTGCTTTTTTTGTGCTAATAAAGTATGTTTGGTGTTCTCCTTGTATATCTGCTGTTTTATACATTTGCAACGGTTTCTCCTGTACATGGAATGGTCTGGGGCTTAAATAAGCATTATCTGACCACCTGATATATTTAAGGCAGGTTTAGCTATAGTCTAATATTGACTTACCAGAATAAGCTAATTAAATTTGATGTTTTTCTAATAATCACATATACTGTGGAACAGTATAGTTACTGAAAATTACTGTACAGTTTAGGTTACAACAGAAATTTCACAGAGAGATGATTAAATGGTATTGACTTCTCTGCTTATAAGGGAAAGACTGAGACTGCAGTGGCGTAGTAAATGAGTACATAGCGCCCCAACTGCATGAGAGACAGGCTAAGTGAAGTCCTGTGAACCGACCATGCAGCAGCACCGTTTATTGGTTTGGGGACCATTTTGTTGATAATAAATGCCCAAAATGTAGAACTTGTAACCAAAGACTTGTCCACTTTAATGCAGATGGGGATTGAAGGGACTTAAAATTTCTATTATTTCTAGTAGAAGTCCCTAAACATACCAAAGTGTTTGAGAACTTCATCCAAACCTGCTTTACAGCATTATGTGCAATTAAATTGTTATGACATAATTATACTGCATAATTGTTAGCTTCATTTTCTTGAGCTTACAATGTACCTGGAAAATAAACCTCTTGAGAGAAAAAAGTCCATGCTGATTATTGGAGAAGGACTGTTTATGCAAGCTAGATGGTGTTTTGAAGAGGTAACTTGAAACTCTAAGGAAGCACTTGATGTTTTTATATGCTTGTAACACATTGATGTTCTAACTTTAGTTTTATAGGTAGTATTAATGTGTTTATGTATTTCAGAACTTTCATATGTTAAATGGAAATTATTTTAAATGTAATATTTGAGTTTATGTAAGCATGTATACACTGTGCTAAGAGTCACTTGTGTTTCAATTTGTGTGTAATATGAATCTGCGGCTTTTGTTTTAATTTTTACTTAAAATATTAGTGGCTTATATTTTTTAAAAAAATCACCAGCATGAACGTGCACCTAAGTCTATATTCACTGTGTCTTTTGTGAATACCATTGTAGCCTGTCAACTAAATTTGTTTCTCTGGTCTGCATTTTATTACAAACCAGAACATTATGTGGAAGTTGGGACAGGTTGGCATAGCGAGGTAACCTAAGGAAGGGTTGTTTTCATTCGTACGCATTTCCATTCGTTCGCTCCTTCCTGTCCTTGCTCCTCACCTTTCCACTGCTTCCTCCGTCCCTCCATCCTCCTTTTTCTCTTCATTTCTTCCCTGTATCTCCCCCATGTCAGGTGTGCACATGTATCCACATAGTTACACATAGATGCGTGTATACAGGTATTCATATATGGTGACACATTGTACAATAATATGCCCTCTGATCTAAGATTGTTGTTGGGCCTCATTCAGTTGCCATTATCTGAGGGCTACTATACTGTTCCAATTTTATTATCTGCTCTGAAAGCTTAGCTTTCCTGTTGTAGTTTAATCTGTAATGTAGTCACCATATAAAAAGAATTCAGTATTTTTTTCACATGAATGTATAGAGCAGTTTTATTTTTTTTCTTGGCTAATCAAAAAAAAAAAGATTAAAGAACTTGATTTACAATTTTAAGAACCATAATTAAATTTATATTTCCTTAGACCAAAAAATTGAGCCCAAATCATCGTTTTTCATAAACTATGTTTTTATGGTCTTTTAGAAGGTTTTGTAAGACTTAGAATGGCTTTATACATAAAAACTGAACCTTGAATCCCAGGCTACATTTTGACAAAACCCCCAAAGTTCATGGACTTTCTTATTGGACATTTTGGTCTTGTTCCTCTCGTTACATCCCAAAGCTTCCTTTGCTCCCTGACACTGAACACTGATCTGATGAGTTTTATAGAAATTGGCCTTGACTCTTACTTTTATAGCAAAGAGCAAAAATTGCCTTTTGAAGCGCCTGCCTGGCAAGTGCAAAGTTCTGAGTTCAGTCCTCAGTACTGCAAAACAAAAAGTTTCTTTTTGGTGAAGAGCCCATGAGTGAGTCAGAATCTGAAGGGAGATGGAACGTGACACCAGGCAGAGTGTGTTAGCTGAGGGCACACACCGGCTAACCTGCCTGCTGTGTCCCAGCACACACAGTTTCACTTAGGTGGAACTTGGCAAAAGTGTGCACAAAGGGCCTGTTCTGAGGTGAGAAATGAAAAAAAAAAAAAAAAAAAAGGTGAGAAATGTTTCCAGAGCAGATGGTTCTGCCATGTTTTGTCTATTTTTGCAACCACTGGTATAGAGCCGACTTTAAAATTCTGAGATTTGAGGCAGAATTTTTGTGGGAAGTAGCTGGTTATCAGGGGCTGAGGGTATGTGTGGAAAGCTTGCCATTGTAACATTGGGACAGCTGTTCATGCCAGGGAATATTGGCTGCATAGACTTCGACCATTCCTAAGTGTTGGCTGAAGACCCATGTGCCGGTCATTGTAAAGGGGAAAAGGATGGCGCACGAAAGGAAGCGATGCGTAAGGAGGTGATACCTGCAGGGAAACGCCAGGTCTCACTATAAAGCAGGATTTGGTAACAGGAGAGCTGGGGAATAGTAACTTTGATGAGCCAGTTTCACCAAGATCCAAGAATTAAGCTTTCCAACTAAAGAGAACACGCCAGTAAGTCAAGTTCAGTGAAAAAAGAAGGTGATGAAGTTCTGGAGATTGGTAAGGGCTGCAAACCCAGAGTGAGGAACTTAGACTTTCTTCAGGGGTTAAAGGAAAACAGGGCCTTTAGCAAGGGAGTGACTTGGTCTGCCTTGTGACATAAAGTCTCTCCCCTTCAGGGAGAGAGACTGAACGTGCATGCTGGTCATGGGGAGGTGTCGGGTTCAAGCTGACAGGATCTAGGGGGGAGTTCGCTAAGAGAGGAGAAACAGAAGACTACTGTTGCTGGTGTGAGCCACGTGCTCCCGTGCTCCCGTTGGCTGAGGCAGCAGTGCATGAGCAGCCAGGAGGGCAACCCTGCCTTTTGTGTGCTAAAATCTGAATCTGGCTAATCCCAGTGGAGACTGAAGAGGCAGCTGGAGGTAGGAGTGTGAAGTTCCTGGGGTGGGGCGGGGGGGCTGGGGGGAGAAAATAAGGTACCAGGAGTCACATGGACAACGTTTATGCCCATAGGACAGGATGGTGACCGCCAGGAAGCTTGCCAGGCATGAAGTCCGCCTTTGGAGGAAATACTGCGGCAGCATTAGTCTCGGTGTCAATTCAAGGTTCTACATTAGATTTTTTTGAAAGTTCTCTCAGTTAAGGATGTGCCTTTCAAAATGTCTTAAAATACATCATAAACCATACACTGAATTCCCACTTTCAAATCTTCCAGCGCTAACTGCTACATACACTGGGTTTCAGTATATTCCCTCTGCTATTCTCCATGACTTTTTAATAAAAGATCAAGTATAATAATAATTAGGTAGGCCAGGGGAGATGGCTCAACGGCATAAGCTCCTGACTGGCGAGCACAAGGTCCTGAGTTCGGTCCCTGGTATCAGGGAGCAAAAAAAAAAAAAAAAAAGATATAATCAGATGACATAGGAGAAACTACATACCTTGTGTCACCTGTACTCCAGATGAGGCTCTGCCTGAGGCAGCCAGTTGGCTCTTTTAGGTCACGATTAAACAAGTGAGTAGAAAGGTCTGATTACTATAAAATTCTGTGGAAGATGACTCTGACCTCCAAACAGCTGGGGGTTTGGGGAGGGTGGCAGGAAACAATGTAAATTATAATATATTCAATTGATGAGCTAAAAGTAATTAACTGGTTTCCTTTGTGATAAGGAGAGACAAAAATGACTAGTCTGGAAATTGCTTCATCCCAAGAGTACCTAAATTTAATTTAGCAGAAAACACTGGGGTGCAGGGAGCCAGGCAAGGGCAGGATTGAGGCAATGACTCCCTTGAGCACACAGGGTGAAGGTAGATTCCTAAGGAAGAGGTGGAAATTGGGCCAGCTGCTGTAAGGTAGAAGGAATCAAGAGAATGGAATCAGGAAAATCTGTGAAATTCACCTAGCGCATGCTGAGAACACTAAGGTTAAACATCCTTGGGAAAGTTGCAAGAGAAGAAAATTGCAGTTTGGGGAAAGGAAAAGACAGTAGTTTGCTTGCCAGGATTTATATCTAGCTGTGTCATTATCTCTTCATATTATAGCCAGTCATAAGAAAGTAAGTGAGGCTGAACATCCATTTAATAATTTAATTGTTTTAAAAATAAAATGTAGGGGCCGGGGAGATGGCTTAGTGGAATAAGCACTTCCCTGGCAAGTGCAAGCTCCTGAGTTCAATCCCTGGTTCCAACAAAAATAAATAAATAAAATGTATAGGCCAGGCATGGTGGCTCACACCTGTAGTCCCAGCCCTCAGGAAGCTGAAGCAGGAGGATCAAATCACTGTGTTCAAGGCCAGCATGGGCTACAAAGAGTTCAAGGTCCTCCTGGGCCCCATAGCAAAATCTTGTCTCAAAAAACTAAACAAAATGTAAAAACTAAATAAAATGTAAAAACATGCATAATGTCTTTGAAAG
Organism: Ctenomys sociabilis; assembly: GCA_004027165.1. Taxonomy (NCBI): domain Eukaryota; kingdom Metazoa; phylum Chordata; class Mammalia; order Rodentia; family Ctenomyidae; genus Ctenomys; species Ctenomys sociabilis. The sequence goes on along the minus strand of PVKA01022458.1, from coordinate 6,492 downwards.
GTAATTTTAATACCAAAAAGTTAATACAGGATCAAATAAGGAAAATATCACTCCTGGCCATAGAATTTTATCACATCTAAAACAACATAAAGTTATTTGACAATAGTGTGAACAGTTAGGAAAGTTTTAAGAGGCAATTATTAAATGTAGCACCCTGAATGGTAATACAATGATAGTTTCTCTCATTTCACAACTTCAGTAAGTGAAAACTCAGTCGAAATTTTAGTATTTAGTAGTTAGCATCACAGAAGTATATAGTGTCGCTGACTAACTTCATTTTCTGAATATCGCTTTCTAAGTAGAAACCCAAAGCTTTTAACAGTATCCGGTAAACGTATCATTTACTGAATGCCTTGATCTTTGCCCCTGTGTCTTAAAATACATAAAAGTTAAAAACTTAACTTTTGCTAGCACATTGTGAAGCTCTATCACCTAACTTTATAAACCCTTCAAGCAGCTTTGGGTATAAATTGAGACATTGCTGAATTTTAACAGCATTTTAGAAATGGAGAAAATGTTGGTATAGTAGTCCCAACATTGAAGGATAGAAATTTGTGAATTCTTTTTAAAATATCGTCTCAGCAATTTCTCTCTGAACAGTGATAAGAGAACTAAAGGCTAAAATATGTTCTAGAATTTGGCTGTGCTAGATTTCTTATCCTTTGACTAGGTAATCTGAGAAACAGTGTAGTGTATTGGTGATGCAAACAGAACTGCAGGCGCCCTGTCTGGTTGATACACAGGTAATTGGGTCAGAGGCTGCCCAGGGCACCTAACACAGGCCTGGGGGCGGCTCCCAGGGTGGTCTCCGGGCCTGAATTACATATAACTGGGTGTGCGAGGAGGAGTCGGCCACACGCAGGATGTACCTGGGCGGGCTGCATCATCCCGTGTGTGGTGCCTGGCCTAGGCGGGCCAAGGAACTTGTCCAAGGACAGAAAGTGTCAGAGGTGGGTTCCAGCATGGCTGAGGCCAGGGCCTGGGCTCTCAGCCATCTGCTGTGCTTGTATTTTCAGCCAAATTCATTTTCAGCATCTTTTTTCGTGTATTTCAAGATGATAATAGATTTTTAATAACTGACAAACGTAGATTCTAAGCCATTGTCCCGTCCGGCGGTTCAGTCAACGAGGGTCACCTGGGAGAGGAACGGGGAACAGAGGAGAGGACAAAGGACAGGAGACGCAAGAAATGAAAACAAGACAGGATTCTGATGAAGTCCCGTTTATTCAAGGAAGCAACACAGCTTTTATAGCAGGGGAGAGGAAGTCAGCGTCACCGATGACGCGGGCGTACTAATGCAATCTTATAGGCTAGAGGCAGTCATGTGATCCGCTGGGGGCGTGAGTATGCGGCAGGAAGTCATGACGTGGCAGCTTTGCAGGAAGAGAAACCTATTTCCGTAAGACAATGGAGGTTCTGGGCTTTCGTGCCCCCCACAAGCCATGATAAAAGCATCCCCAGAACAAGCTGCTGGAGTCTTCCTCGATTCAGCCTCTGGTTGCTTGGGGAGTGCCCGTGCCCCGGGCTCCAGCGCAGTCAGTCTCCCCCCTGCTCTTGGCTTTCTTGTCCTCGAGCTGCTTCTCAAATGTCCCAGCACTAAACTCGACTCACCTCAGGGCCGCTGCCCTGCTGCCACCATCCAGAAAGTACCACAGCCCCGCTCTCACGCACACCAAGACAGACTCTTCGCTCTCTGTACCTCTCCAGAGACACCTGACCATGCCCAGGGAAAGGCCTGCCTCTGTGCCTTCCCTTTGTTTTCTTCCTTGTCCTTATTACAAAACTTGTGTTTTACTTGAGCTTTTGAGTTTTGACTTCTTTAGAAACAGAGAACCCAGGGCATTCCTTTCTTGTTTGTTGTGAATCCTCAGTGCCTGGGATGGCGCAGGATGCAGAGTAGGTATTCAATGTTTGCTAAATGAGTGAACAGAAAATCCACTTGCATTTGTCTTCATTCTGGTCAAAGTAAGTTGTGAAAACCTTACTGCACGTGCTTCTAAAATCAAATAGTTTCACATATTTCTGTAGTCTTCCATTTATTTGTTTTATTTAATGAAGAAAAGATGAAGCTGACATGACATGAATTGTTCTTGCTGAACCCTCGTTGACTCCCGAAGATGCACACTTTCTTTTTCAGATTTGCTCAGGCTTTCTGGGTAGCAGTGCTGCCCAGAATGCCGCCTAGGATTCTGCGAAATTCACTGGTCTGCAGTTTGCGGAACCACCTCACTGCTGTGGTTAAAGACAGGAGTCACTGCTGTTGGGTCTCATGGCCCATGTCACCTGCCTCATTTCCTCTGGCAGTTCAGCTCTCAGATTCCTACTCAAGGACTCTAAATTATCTTGAAAATAACAGAATATTGAACATATTTATAGCACCCATGTTTTCTCTGTTTCTTCAACTGTTGATCCTTTGTGCCAGCTTTTGTTGTACTTTCTTCTTCCTTTTTTCCAGAAAAGGTAGACATGTAATTGGATAGCTTCCTTATCATCTGTTAATACACTACTTGTTATTCATTTGCCATCTCAAACACAGCTAAATATGTGTGTGTGTGTGTGTGTGTGTGTGTGTGTGTGTGTGTGTGTGTGTGAAATCAAAACGTTTTCCAGATAGGAAAATATTTTTTTTAATATATTTGGTAAAGGGTCTCACTACACAGTTCAGACTCGTAGTGATTCTCCTGTCTCAGCCTCCCCAGCACGGGGATTATAGGTATGTGCCATCATGCTTGGACTTGGTGGACAGCTCAGTGCACTCAGAGGTGGAAGATCAGATATTTTTAACACAGCACTGCATTTTAATCATCCTTTAAACATGCCACAGCTGTCTAGCAAAGAAAGGCGACTCTAAAACCTTACACTTGAAAGATGAAGTCCTGGAAGTGCTGCAGAACAACTAGATAATGGAAAGAGTGCACAGTAAGAGTTTTCATTAAAATTAGAAAATTGGAAACACCATATCTGAAATTAGACAATTGCTTGAGATTAGATTTTACGAGAAAAACACTGTGTTTCTCCCAAGGCAAAAGAATAGTGGAGCATGGGTCAAAGCCCCCAAAGGTGTCACCCCTGAATGTTTCCTTCTTCCCAGATACCAGAGTGGTGCTCTGTTCTACCAGGCAGCATTCAGTCTTGTCCATGGTTCCTGCACTGGAAAGTTCTTGACATTTGAAAACTCCATGAAACTTGCAAGAAATATCTCTGAACACCCAAATATTGACCAAGCAAAAGGAAGCAGGGTTTCCACTTCAGTCATGCCTGAGTTACGGGGCTGCGCAGGCAAGCTGTGTGGAGAGGCTTGCTGCTCAGGGTGGGGCCCTGTGCTGCCAGCTCGCAGAGGGACCCCACATCACACCACTCTGGCCTCCTCAGAGGGCACGTTTAGATCTACCTTAAGTCATGTGATCCCTCTTTCAGTTCAGGAAAGCTAATGCCAGGTTGATATGTGGAATCAAACCAGAGATGCTTGTGGAAAGACAGAAACAACCCCTGTTCCTTTATCACTGGATTTATTAGGTTACTCTGGCTCCCTTAGGTCTAAAGAGTTTATACAACTTTTGATTCTATGGATATTCTGTGGGAGGAAAAGATAAAATCCAATGCCCCATAGTATACTTACTTTGAATTTTATTGAGTGGTTAAGAAAATACCCAAATGAAGTTTCCCAACCCCACTCTTCGGAAAAACAACATGCTTCCCTGTGCCGATCAAATGACTCCTCCAAGAAAGGACCGAGGCCGGCCCGGCATTAGCTGTGCTGGTGGTGGGGCCTCTTACCTGTGCCTGTTTCCTGTTGTCTCTGTGGAATTAGGTAGATCCTCTTCCCTCCACTGACTGATGCGAGCTTTAGGCCACTTGAGCCCACTTCCCAACCTTTCTGGGTTCGTATTTCTTTACAGCAGCATTTTTCATACGTTTTAGCCTCGAAAATCCCATGTTACTCTATAAAACTGTTAATGACCCAGAAAATTTTACATATTTATCTATCATTAGTTACCATTTTAGAAATTAAATCACAAGTTAGAAAAGTATTTATTCATTAATTTTTTTGCAGAATCACAATAAACCCATTATGCATTAACATAATCCTTTGGAGAGGTTAACTTCTATAAAACCAAAGTTTGGTGAGGAAAGCGGTGTTGTTTTAATCTTTGACCATTTCCTTAGTACCTGGCTTAATGGAAGACAGCTGGATGTTTTCATCCGCTCTGGATTCAATCTGTTCCAGTATGCTGCTCCAGAAAAATATGAAGAAAACCCTGGCCTCACATAGATATGATGGAAAAGGAGAGTCATATTTTAATATCCTTTTCAAATAATTGTGGATATGCTTTAGTGATACTACACTAAAACTTGGCATTGTAGTTTCCTAAGGGCTGGTTGCAAAGTAGAATCTGAAGCACTGTCACTGAACTCTAAAAATGTATGAATACCCACTGGTCTGTTTTGTGCAGTGAACCTAATTTTTGCAGCATCACGAATAAGTCACTTGGAAACGACTGGTTCACGGAGTTAAGCTGTCTTCCAGATTTTTTTACTCATTCCAGTATAAAATTTAAAAATTCCATTTGATAATAATACCACTGATCTCATCCTTAAATATTGAGAAATTAATAATGTTGGATAAAAGTTTTCCAAAATTCTGTGTTGCTTGAATGCCCAAAGTTTATCACTAGCAACTAGCAACTGTCAGCCCTCTCTCAAGTGGCATTTTGAAGACAGTGTCTGCCGGATGAGAGTCTGAGCAACCGTAGTTTTTCACCCATTCCATCAGACACAAATGGCCTCGTGTCAGTGACTAGCCCAGCTTGCAGCTCCGTCCGAGAAGTGCTTCGCTCGGGATCAGCCATTGTACTGCAGGATGCGGCGAGATGCCTCACACCAACTTCCTATTTTGTCTCACAGAATACTAGAAAGACATGTACTCCAGCGTTGAAATTTAATGCAATCAGAAATTTTCACTGCTATGCCAAGGGCTTTTGTTTTTTAGTTTGTTTTTGAGTTTTTGGCAGTGTTGGAAACTGAACGCATTGCCCGTGCTACCCAAGGGCTCTCCACCACTCAGCTCCCCAAGAGTGTGCCTTTGTTCTGAAGCCCATCAAGGGCTTCTTTGTTTTTTCCAGGGCGTGGCAGCAAACAGTGCAGTAGCACCCAGTGCACTGCCTTGGTCAGCCCTAGGCACCAACTTCATCCACCCTCGCCTTTGCACCATTAATGCAAATTTCAGCTCTGTTCTGGCAGAATAAACGATGACATTTCGAAAGGTCACTCAGCACTTCGATGGCTTCCTATAATAACAGAGTGGTAGAGACCACCTGAGGTTACATGGACAAATAGAGCAGCACACCCACCCGCATGTGTAGGTGTCTTAATTTTTGAGATATAGGAACAAATCAGTGAAACATAAACTAACTTACTCGTGGTGTTTACAGGGATATCTGAAATTCAACAAGCTATTGTGTTTCGGAGAAATGACATTTGTTTATTTTGCTAACTTTTCATCCAGCCACCTTTCAGGGCTGACGCTTCTGTAAGGCCAAGCATGTCTACTTCTTCAGCCAATGAAATAGGCCAGTCACCCTGTAAGGTACAATATCTTTTTTTCACTTCTAGTTTGAAAACCAGAAGCAATTTTCAGTTTAATGAGCCATTAGAGTTGGGTATGGTAGTGTGCATCTATAATCCCAGCTGTGCGAGAGGCTGAGGCAAGAGGCTCATATAGTGGCCGGGGCAACTTAAACAAGACTTCCTGAACAGTAAAAAGGCTGGGACTCACTCACTCAGTATAGTAGGGTGCTCACCTACTAAGAGTGAGACACTAGGTTTGATTCCCCCTGATAAACAAAACAACTCATCATGCCTACATGTAAGTTCCTTTTACTTTAAACTCTGGTAAGTCTCAAAATGATAACTTGAAGTAGTTTATTGCATAATAAAGGGAATTGTTAGCACTGATAGAGGCGAGGAAAAGATAGCTTTTGTGGCACTGTCATTTCTTCACCCAGTTTCTCTGATGTGAACCCCGGTTCTATGATTCAGGGAACTCTGATGTTTGAGTTTCATCATTTTAGAGACAGATGGTGTAGGAGTCAATTGAGAAAGTGGGTCTTTTGATGTCTTGTTTTTAAACCAGCATTCCATAAAAATAAAAATATGAGGGGCCAACCAGATAGCTCCGTGGATTAAAGCACCTGCTAGGCACATGTAGGGGCTGGAGTTGATTCCCTGTGCGCTGTGCCAGCTCTACCCCAGGGGCTTGCTGAAAAGGCAACTGAGACTGGGTGTGGCAGGGCGCACCTGCAATCCCAGCTCTTGGAAGACTGGAAAAACAAAACAAAAACAGGAGGATCCCTGCTAGTCCGATCTGGTAGTGAGACCCTGTAGATCCTATAGACCCTGTACTAAATAAATATAGGAAAAAAAAAAAAAAAAGACTGGTAGCAGATAGTGCCTCCTTTAAAAAACAAATAAAAATATGTAATACGTGATTTT
>PVKA01022457.1:0-37084 GCA_004027165.1 Ctenomys sociabilis | reverse complement strand
TTTTTTTTTTTTTGAGACAGGGTCTCACTATGCAGTTCAGGCTGGCCTTAAGCTCACTTTGTAGCTCAGGCTGGTCTCGAACTCACGACAATCCTCCTGCCTCAGCCTCCCGAGTGCTGGGATTACAGGCATGCGCCACCACGCCCGGCCTTGGACCCAATCTTGATCAATTCTCATTTTAAATTACTTACAACATGCTATCTATTCTAGAGAGGCATTACAAAGTATTCTGGCTTCTTATGGCTTTGCAAGGTTCCTGGTCCTGTGCACGGAAATTAAATCAAGGAAAGAAAAAAATCTCTGTGGAGATTGGAAGGATGATGAACAGTTTGATGCTGATCCTAGCCTCTTTTACTGGGCTCGAGTAAAATGTCATTTGGACATGTGAAGAAAGATTTGATAAACTTTCAGTGGCAAAAGAAATGTATAGTACTTGGCATTTACTGAATTTTAGTTTATAATACCAATGATTTTTGAAAAATCACAGAAACTAGATAGACATAATCTTTTTTTTTTTTTTTTTTTTTTTGTCTTTTTGAGGCAGGGTCTCACTATGCAGCTCAGGCTGGCCTTGAGGTCACTTTGTAGCTCAGGCTGGTCTTGAACTCACAACAATCCTCCTGCCTCAGCCTCCCGAGTGCTGGGATTACAGGCCTGCGCCACCACGCCCGGCTAGACATAATCTTTTTTATTATTATTTTTTAACTCTTTTTTGTATTTTTAGGGAAGGGTCTACAGGGTATTCAGGGTCTCACTACTAGATCGGACTTGCAATGATCCGCCTGTTTACAGCCTCTCAAGTGCTGGGATTATATATAGGCTTGCGCCACTACGTCCAGTCTCAATTGCCCTCTCAGTGAGCCCCAGGCCCTGTGCCTGCTTGCAGGCACTGTAATCCTCTGAGCTATTTGACTTGCCCATACACATAATCTTGTTCTATGGGCTCATTTTACATATTAGAAACTGGCCATTTCTCATGAAAAATGCAGTGTCAATTTTTGTTTGTTATTAGAAGGCTGGAATGGATGACTTCTGAGGTCTAACTGAATAATATTTTGTGTGTGTGAAGTTGGGGATTGAACCCATGGCCTTGTCCCTGCTAAACACAAACTACATACCAAGCCCCCACAATAATTTTTTTTTTCAAACTGAGTTCCTAAAAGGCTACAGAAATTCCTCAAAGTCTCAGAGCTGACTGTGAGAGGGAGAGCCTAGAGTTGAATCTGTGTTCTAGGCTATCTTGTCTGCCTTTGACTCCTCATATTTAAAGGTATTTGAAATTCAAAACACATGAAAGTGTAAATCTGTGAATTGTATACTTATTCCGGATTATCTTTTCATTCCCAGTGTGATGAGTCATATAGTACAATAAAATTGGCATGCTAAGAGGCTGTATCAGGAACTAATCAAAAGCAGGAGAAAGTCACTCTGGTGAACTTTGTCATTTCCTTTGAAGTTCTGCAAATGTAACTGTGACTGCTGGTCTGCTTTGAACCCACATGTTTTCATGACAGGTAACACTTTCGAGGATTAGTTAGTGAGGGAGGCAAGACTGTATGTACTGCTGTCTCTTCAAACCGACTCCCTGAATTGCTTATTTATTTATTGACTTAATGTAAAACTTCTGAGAGAAGTCATCCAGATCCCTCCTCCATAAACTACAGGCTTTAGTTCTGGGTCATTTCCAAACCTCTTAAGCTGAGTTGCTCCTTGGGGCAGACTAGAGACTGGTGATACTGCAGAAGTGAATCTGACTATACCTGGGCACATTGTTCAGTTGTTCCCGCAGTCTAGGAGGAAGTACAAGGCTAAGAGGTAACTTGTTTTGAATAATTGTTTGCTTTTCTTTTTCCATCATTGCTTAATGAGCTTGTTAATCTTTTGTGGCAAAAACTGGTTGTTTGATTTGATATAAAAGTAGTTTTGGGAACAGAGTCCCCTTTTTTGCATAAAGCTAATTGATAGGGCTGGGTCACCATATGTATAGCACTATTGCTTCATTTTAATTCTTATTAGACTTTATTTCCTACAAAAATTGTACCTCTTTTAAGTAAAAGTGGGCCTGTAGAGATAAGGATAGTTTCCTTTTAGTGTTCCCTGAGATTATTTTCTGCATGAATTTTTTTTTTCTATAAATAAGGATGTTTCATTTTGTATGAGCCTTTCTTTCTTAAGATCAGAGATACCCACAGAGTTTCTCTAAAATGAATAATTTTTTTATTTTGATGTGTTGGTCATTCAGAGCCTGTAAATGTATGACTTCATTTGTTCCTATGTTATGATCATATATATAGTAGAGTTGTTAAAATAAAAATTCTAATTTTTATAGCTTTCACTTCAAAATGAATCAGTATCTTCTACCTTTCATGCTTTCTTTCCCCTCTGAAGAACACACTGTCAATACTTAAATATGACCATTCCTTTTATGCACTACTTTCACTTTAGGTATTTCCACATTACTTTTCTTTTAATAATGTAAGAGGGTACATAAAATTAGATGTTAATACCAAGGAGTTATGAAGTGTTTCTTATTAAAATTTTATTAAACTGGTTTTTTTTTCTTTTTTTTATATCAGAGAGCAACCTCAGGTCTGATGTGCTATCACCCTGGCAGCTAAACTGAATGTTGTAGAGTTCAAGATTCAAATAAGGGGCTGGGGAAATGGCTCAGTGGAATAAACGCTTCCCTGGCAAGTGCAAGGGCTTGAGTTTGATCCCTGGTTCTGCAAAAAAAAAATTCAAACTAACTGCATGAACCTCCTAGAAACACCATTGTTTTAGATGAGGAAGCTGCAGAACTAAGGGCCAACTGATCTGGCTTCCTGCTCTACATTCCCCTTAAAGCTTGGTGACATTGGAATGGACATCTCACCTTTCCAGTGGTAGTTTTTCTTCTGTAAAATCAGCTGCATGTCCTGATTTTACCTAATATCATGAAAGGCAATAAAACCTTTAGAAATAATTAGACAGAAAAAACATAGGGAAGGCAGAACACCTATTGAATTGATTTTATGTTTTTTTCAGTGTTAATATCATACCTCTAAATAAAAAGCTGCTTTGATAGTACTTTTTGAAAATCACAGAATGAAAGTTATGTGTCATTGGGCTAGGGAGATGGCTCAGTAGAAAAAGTGCTTGCCTGAGTTCAATGCCCCGTTCCACCAAAAAAAAAAAAAAAGTTATGTGTCACTATGGTGGGTTATGTATTCAAGAGCATTATTATTATTATTATTATTATTATTATTATTATTGTTATTATAAGGGCCTTCATTGTCTATATCCAGAACTGTTCTTTTATTCTTTATTTCTCTTTTTGGTACTGGGAATGGAACTCAGGACCTTCTGTTTGCCAGGTGGGCTCTCTGCCACTGAGCTATATCCTTGGCCCTTGTAGAACTATTCTAAAGGTTTCAAGTTGTTTCTGTCTCTCTTCTTGCCCCCTTAGACTGATTCTCTTAAGTGTGGTGCAAGCCATACTCCCTCCACCCCCCCCAGAAAAGCCATATCCCTGAAGTTTGCATATATGCTAAACAGCAATTTAGACATTAGCCTCAGGTTTAAAACTCTTTAAGTACCTATTTATAATCCTGAAAACGAAGTCCAAAATCCTTTTACATGTCTCAGAAGACTTGTTTGTATACATTTTATACTGCAGCCAAAACAGACACGTTGTAGATCCCCATGTATGTTAAGATTTAACACCTCTCTGTATTTCCTTAATTAGTTTTCCTGGAGGAGAATTCTTTCCATCAAGTTCCCTGTCACTTCTTTGGCAACCACCTCCTTCTCATCTATGAAATACTGTAGGTCCTATTTCCTTTACGAAATTTTCTTGGGGCTGGGGAGGTAGCTCAGTAGAATAAGCGCTTGCCTGGCAAGCTCAAGTGCCTGAGTCCACTCCCCGGTTCTGCAAAAAAAAAAAAAAAAGAAAAAGAAAAAGAAATTTTCCTAAGCACCACTCCCAAGAGTAGATTGAGTGCCGGTCTTATGGGCTTCTCATGCTTGCCTCTTCCCTGGAACTTATTACTTCTTATTATAACTGATTGTATAAATCTAGCCCACAAACTTGGGAATGCAAGTAGGTCACATTTCAAACTGTCTTCTTTGCAGCCTTCTTCTAGAAAAGTAAAACACACCACTTTAGTACGTACTCTATCTGTGGGCTGAGTTATGCAAATAGCTGAGGTGCTAGGCTGCCCCCCAACACTGGGCCCTTTTGGAGACTGAGCATTAATCTTCAGTCAGCTTTTTGATGTACCTACTCTCTGATGTACTATTTTGTCTAAATCTAGAAAGGACTTTCATTCTTATATTGCTGCCCCTAGCTATGCTTGAGGTCTGCAGTGTTGCTGATATTGGGTCACCTATGTCCAGGGCCCCGCCCACTAAAGAAAACTCCTGTTGCCCATTTTCCCTGTCATCTCTAACACTTAGCAGACCTTTTTTCTTAATCTTGGACTTTTATGTACTATGTCCCTTTCTTTCCTAGCAGTGCTCTAAAAGAAATTTTATTAGTTCTCTTGAAATCTTCACTGACAATGCCAAGCATGAATCTTTCTCGTGACCTTCAGTTTGGGAATTTCTGCTTTTGGCTCTGGCAGCAGGGGAGGATGGATCTCATTGGGTAAGGAATAATGAAATGGCCCATCTATCTTCTTGAATCAAGGGGTTTAGAGAAAAACACAAATACTTGTTTCAGAATAATGTTTTCATTTGTCTTCAGTAAAGTGTGTGCCTTTTAAAATATTGCAGAATTGTATTCCCTAACAGTTTAGTAAGCACAGAGGACACTTGTGGAATCCAGTCTTAGGAGCTAGCCCAGAAAATAAAGAGAAGGAAGCGTTACCTGAGTGAAATCTCAATACCTATAAATAATCTCAGTGACTAGGCTGAAAACAGGGTTGGTATAAGTGAAACTGTGTGGACAAAATTTTAGGCATAAAACAGGATGCTAAACTGGGCATGGTGGCACACACCTATAATCCCAGCACTCTGGGGCATTGAGGTAGGAGGATCCCAAGTTTGAGCCCAGCCTGAGTAACTTAATAAAGTGGTGGGATTCTGTCTCAAAAAATTATTTTAACTTTATTAGTACATCTGCAATACATATGTGGGTGATTGGTAAATGTACATAACACATCTTTTTTTTCATAAAATAAAAGAATTAAAAGGGTTTGGGAGGGCCGGCTAAATAGCTTAGCAGATTAAAGTGCCTGCAAGCAGGCTCGGGGCCTGCATGCTGCCCTACCCCAGGAGGCGCTGAGGAGGCAATTGAGACTGGGCGTGGTGTTGTGCCTGTAATCCCAGCTCTTGGAAGGTTGTAAACAGGCGGATCACTATGAGTCTGATCTAGTAGTGAGATCCTAAACACCCTGTAGACCCTTCCCTAAAATACAAAAAAAAAAAAAGGTTTGGGATATAGCTCAGTGCAAAGACCCTGTGTTCACCTACAAATACTGAGAGAAAAGAAAAGAAAAACGGAAAAACGAGATGTAGAGGAGAACATTACGACAAAGGTCTTGGATGAACCTTCAGAGAACTCTAAAAATTTATTATTAAGATAAACCTGACTAGGGGTCAGGGAAATGGCTCAGTAAAATAAGTGCTTCCCTGGCAAGCACAAGGGTCTGAGTTCAAACCCGGTTCCACCAAAAAAAAAAAAAAAAAAAAAAAAAAAAAGATAAGCCTGATTAAAGGATGAGCCTGATTTCTTTTCAGCCTTTCACTGAGATCAAGTGCAGCATGAACCTGAAAATGAAATGAAAAGGGTGTCCAGAGAGGTAGGAGGAAAACTGCCTTCAGAAAAACCATCCGAAAAGGACCTCAAGGATGATGGTAGATGTTATAGTCTGTGTCTAGTTGTCCCCCCAAAGCCTCAAGCAATCACTGGTGTGGCTTCTCGAGTTGTGATTAGTTCATGATCCAGTGCTGGGATTATGAGTGTGAGGATAGCTTGGACTGTGGGTATGAGTGCTACACCCGGCCTGGCACAGACAGCTTGGATACAGTATAAGGAAAGGAGAGAGGCTTGCTCTCTGTCTGTCCTGCTGCTGCTGCTACTCCTCCCTTTTGCTGTTGCTGATTTGCTGTTTTCTGCCACCATGAACTGCTGCCCTTTTCCATGTGCAACCCTGCCTTGAAGCCAGCTGATTATGGACTGAAACTTCTACAAACTGTGAGCTAAATAAACGTTTCCTTCCTTAATTTTGGGTATCAGGTCTTTTGTCCCAGCAACAAGGGAAAAGTAACTGAGATAGTGGACAGATGAATACTACTGAGAGATAAACAAAATTGGATTTAAAAATATTGATTAGATTCAGTAACATAGAAATCCTTAGTTCTGGTGAGACTTATTTCAGGGGAGTTATGGATTGGTGAAGTGAAAGAAGAAGCTGGAGGGAATGAATGAAGAAGGCGAAGGAGGGTGTGAAAACTGGCAAGAGTAGACAGCTCTGGAGACCTGGCTCTGAAGAAGATGGGGATAATGGGGCCATAGCTGAAGGAAAATGTGTGGGCACAGCAGCTTGCTTTTATTTTTGACGTTTGGGAGAAATGAGCAGCTTGTGTGTTGATGGGATGCATCCTCTATCTGCATTTGTATGTGTTGAAGATATGTAAGAGAGAAGAAAGTTGAAATGGAAGACTTCTGGAAATGTGAGTAGGATTAGAATTCTAAACACAGCTGGGAAGCTGGCTCAGTGGCTTAAGTGCCTGCCTGGCAAGCACAAGGTCCCTAGTTCAATCCCTGGTACCAAAACAAAAGAAAAACAAATGAAAACAAAACTAACAAACAATCCCTATATGAGGAATTTTACCTTAGAAAATGAAAAATATACTTCTGATATTGTAGTAAGAGGGAAGGAGGACAGGATGCGAGAAAATTTGTGTTTCAGGTCAGAAAGATGAGAGAATTATTTATTTATTTATTTATTTATTTATTTATTTATTTATTTATTTACTTACTTACTTACTTGGTGGAACAGGGGATTGAACTCAGGCCCTTGTACTTGTCAGGCAAGTGCTTATTCTACTGAGCCATCTTCCCCGGCCCTGATCAGGGAATTTATAACTAATTTCAGTTTTTTAAAGGAACACACAAGGTCATGTGCTGAGATGGAGTGGTGATAAGAGGACTGAAGAGTAAAAAATATTTGCAGGGCCATCCTGATAGCTCAGCAGACTAAAATGCCTGCTTAGGCAGACACAGGGACTAGTGTGCCATGCCAGCCCCGTCCCTGGGTGCCCTGAGACAGCACCTGAGACTGGGTGTGGTGGTTCTTGCCTGTAATCCCAGTGCTTAGGAGGCTGAAAACAGGAAATCGCTGCAAGTCCAATCTTTGTAGTGAGACCTTGTAGACCCTGTAGACCCTGTCTTAAATACAGGAAAAAAAAAAGTTTGCAAATATCAATAATAGAATGAATTCTAACAGACATGTAATAAGGCTTTGAATACCACAGTGAACTTATTTAAAATTGGATGTTAAGAATATATTATAGAGCTTTCATCAGTGTTGTAGTCAGTCAGGATTTGCAAGAGAATAGATTTAATACAGGACACATAATTTATAAGATTATTTTATAAGATTTACCTGAAAAATTAAATGTAGATGAGTGCAAGGGACCTTAGAGACCCAAAGCATCCCATGGCCTGGGTCCCATGGCAATGTCTTCTGAGAGTCCAGCTGGAGCCCTAGAGCCCATGGCAATGCCTCATGCAAGTCTGTGCCAGGGATTTGCACTGAGAAAGCCCCAAGGCCTGCAGTGGAAGCCGGAAAGTCTGCACCACCATAATGATCTGTGACAGGAGGCTGAGGGATCAGCCCTGGAGCCGGAAAGCAGCACTCACCGTTAGGAGCAGGGCTCTCCGAAAGGACCACAGCCAGCCTCAGAGCCAGAGAGGACCCGAGCTCCTCAGGTGATCACAACGGACGGAGTTCATGTCAGGAAAAGCAGTGTGACAAGCTCCTCCGGGAGAATCAGCCGCGCCTCGTCTTCCTCTTCAGTTCTCCTTTCATGCTGTTGGCAGCAGCCCTCTGGTAGGCCTTCCACAGCCAGCACCACACTGCTTCAGTTCAGCTGGGTGTTCCAAGTTGCCCACTAGTTACTTCACCACAATCAGCAATCACCTGTTCATGTATAAGTGCAGAGAAAATCTACTTTATGCAGGTCTGGGATTTTTTTTTTTAAGAGAATACAGAATAGGGCTTGCAAGATAGCTCAGCAGTCTAAAGCGCCTCTCAGGGACCGCGGTTCGATCCCCAGCACCACATGCCATGCCAGCCCCTCCCCCAAGGGCAGGCTGAGCTGACCCCCCACACCCCAGCAAAAAAAGAATCCGTGATGTGTAGCGAGACACTGTAATAAATAAATGAATTTAAAAAAAAGAGAGAATACAGAATAGGAATAGAGACAAAAAAATTAGAAATGATATAGTACTTCACCAAACAAAACAATATGAATTCAACAGTGTTTGTTGTATTGCATAGTGTTGTCTACACAGATTAGTTGTTCAGATTACCAGATATATACATGCAAGATTGGAAAAAGAAAGAAAAAAATAAGAATTTTTTTTTTTTTAGGATCTTATAAAACAGGCAAGTTTAGTTCAGGAGATGACAGCTGATCTGTCTACAATGAAAAAAGGAAAAAGACAAAATCTGGTTGATGGATTTGGAAAACATAACTCTGAGAACTAAAATTTCACACGTAGACAACGATCACAGTGGCAGTACTTGCAAATATAACACTTAAAATGGAAGCTGGGGTAAAGGGAGATCGTGCGAAGTCATTTACCTTCTCTGGCCTCAGTGCCTCTATCTGTATATAACCCTTGGTGATAGAGAGTGGAAGCCAAGTATGTGTTTCTGTTCGAAAATTTGTGTAGAAACTGTACTGTCTTATGGTAGTAAGTATAAAGGAGATCAGGGGGAGTGAGCTCCTGGAGGGCTTCCTGCACTTTTCCAAGAAGCAAAGTGTTTGTGGGGAGTAGGAGCCAGAGGTCCCTGTAACAGCGCTATAGGAATTCAGGCAAAGCGCTGATGGGCAGCTGTGCTTTTCTAGCAGGAGCTCGCTTTGCCTTAGGCATGTTTGACTTTGCTCATCCAGCAGTGATCAAACTGTAATTAGGGAATTAATGTTCTTTATTTAACATGCTTGCTGGAAGAGCAGGGGACATCATTGATAGGGTTAGCACTGATTTGTTGACAGGAAACTTGAATTCCGGGGCTTTCTGATAAATGGAGTGATTTGGTGTGGTTGATTTTCCCAGGTACTCGGTCAGAGTTTTAGACATGGGAATTGCTCCATAGGCTACGTGTGGCCTTTCCCCGAAATACCCTAGAAACTTCAGGCTCAAAGGTTACATAGAAAATGATGGGGTAGAATGCAGGAATACATTCTTTTTGGATTACTTGGAAATTTGAAGGTAAATGATACGAACTTTAAAGGATCACCAACTACTCTTGTACTTAGTTTAAAGTTACAGGTTCTGCTGAAATAAGAAAGCAGTTTCATGTTGTCTCATGATTGCCAGGACTGCCTAATCCAGAGCTACAAGAAGCATTTACAGCTTTACTGAAGGAGGTTTGAACAGATTGTGGGATCCTGCAAACTTGTTTTTTCTGACATTCCTAGGGTGTTTCCCTCTTCTGATTGATGAAAGGTGACTCAAGAGTAAAACCACATGTTAGCAAGCAGTATGGAGAAAAGGGGAAAAGGGAAAGGGAAGAAAAAGTCAACTTTTGTGTGGAGAAAGTGCTTCTAGTGACATCTCCTAGGCAAGAACTTCACTGCATGCCACCTGCAGCCTAAGGGACATTCAGAAGTGTAGCCTTTATTTCACTGGTCTAGTTTGGTGATAAAACTTAGGGGTGTCTAGTTGTTTTCCCCAAAGCCTCATGCAGTCATGGGGTGGGGACTTCTAGAGTTTGAGATTAACTCATGATCCACTGGGATTATGGGTTTTAGTACTGCTGGGATTATGGGTGTGAGTGCAACACCCAGCTTGGGGCTGATAGCCTGAATGTAGCATAAGTGAGAGAGAGAGAGACAGACTTACTGTCTGTAGCCTTCATTGCTGCTACTCTTTTTGCTCTCTTCTCTCTGCTGTTCCCATGAAAGGTTGCCTTCTGCCATGTGCCCCTCTGCCTTGGAGCCAACTAAGTTTGGACTGAAATCTCTAGTAACTGAGCTAAATAAACCTATCCTTCCTTCATTTGGGTATTGGGTATTTTGTCCCAGCAACGATAGAAGAGTAACTAAGACAGGTTCTTTTACTACTGAAGGAGGTGATAGTATCCACCACTTCCAAAATTGATTGTTTAATTCACATATCTACTGATAGCTTGAGAGATAGGCCCACAGTTTATGTTTTTCTTGTCTGCCTTTTCAGTAGACCTGAGGGCTTCACTATTGTGTCTTGCCTATTGTTGTGGTTTGGGGTTTTATAAGGGGAAATAATGCAATACAGAACACTTAATTATAAGCTTACTTATAATAGTCATCCAAAGAATCATGCAGAAAGAAACTGCAGGAAATCTGTCCACTCATTAAGACCAAAGACTCCAAGGGTTGGGGAGATAGCACAGTGGCCTAAGCAACCTTGACAAGTGCAAGGTCCTGAGTTTGATCCCCAGTACCAAAAATCAAAGCCCAGCTGAGGGCCTGTATCTTAATATCCTGCATGAGTCCAGCTGAAGACGTAAAGCCCATAATAATGCCTCCCACAAGTCCAGCTGGAACCTTAGAGCCCATGACAATGGCTCATGCAGGCCTGTTTCACAGATCTGTGCTGGGAAGGCCCAAAGGTCAGTAGTAGAAGCTAGAAAGTCTGTGTCAGTGGGATGAAGAATCTGTGCCAGCAGGCTGGGGTATCTAACCTGGAATCAGAAAGCAATGCTCAAGCTAAGCACCAGAGCTCCCCTCAAAAGTACCTCAGCCATCTTCAGCCGCAGTGAGGTCCTGAGCTCCTTTAAGGATTAGACAAGCTGAGTTCCCATCAAGAAAGCCAATGTGACAAGCTTCTCAAGTAGACTGAGCTATGTCCCACCCCCACCCCACTCCCAGAGCCAGAAAGGGATGCTTAACATGAGAACTGGAGCTCCCCCAAAGTGAACTATAGCCATTCTCAGGGACAACAAAGTCCTGAGCGCCTTCCATGAGAACAGCCAAGTTTGTTAGGAAGGACAACATGACAAGTTCCTCCTGGCTTTCCAGGAGCTCCCTATAGTTTCTCTAGCGCTTCCAGCAGCTTCCCTCACAGCCCCTTAAGCTGCTGCCCAGCTGCCCACAGCGCTCAGGTGGGCCACCCACACCCAGCACTATGCAAGTGCCCAGCACTATGCTGGTTCTGTTCAGCTGGGTGGAGCAGGTTGACCTCCAGTGTCAGCAATCCACTACTGCAGCGTTAAGTGAGAATGAAAACTTGGGAGGTACCTGAGAAATGGAGAGCTGGCTGAACGCCTGAGATTGTTTCAGCACACAGGAAGTAAGCAAAGGTGAAGTTAGGTGAGGGTTCTAAAAATAGAGACTTGCAACGCCAGGAATTCATTTCTATGAGGGACAGTCTCCTGAGAAACAACAAAGCTCTGCCAACGTATGAATACAACAACTGTTTGACTCATAAATAGCTTAAAAAAGTAAGCTTATGGGGCTGGGGATATGGCTCAGTGGAATAAGTGCTTCCCTGGCAAGCACAAGGGCCTGAGTTCAATCCCCGGTTCTGCAAAAAAAAAAAAAAAGTAAGCTTATAAGATTGCAAAATGGGTTTAATCTTCAAGTGATGTATGGAAAACATTGTTGCGAAGCCAAAGAGTTAATAAAACTATATTGAGAGATTGGCCTGGGATTTAAAAATAAGGAGTCAATGATTAAAATATATTCATTTCCACTCAAAAGAAAAAAGAAATACCAGTGAGAAGAAGGAAAAGAGGAAGAAAATGAAAAAAGAAAAATAAAAAGAAGAAAAGGAATGGACCCAAGTAGCGAGGCACAGGAGAAAGAAACAGGCCACAAGGTTCTAAGATGGTGCTATCAGTGGTCTGCGTTCCACATAGGCTGGCCACCCTAACCAGCATAAAAATAATCTTGAGTGGAGTTATGCATTTACCAGTACTCTTGAAAGTACATTCAAGGGCTGTGGTGATGGTTCACTAGAATAAGTGCTTGCCTGCCAAGCACAAGGGCCTGAGTTTAATCCCTGATTCCGCAAAAAAAAAAAAAGAAAGAAAGAAAAAGAAAAGTACGTTCAGCTGTATTGTTTGATTGCTCTAAGTTTTCAAACTCCAGTAAAGGTTGTATGTTGCTATTATACATTTTGAGATCAGGACTAGAACCAGAATTTCTGATACTTTCCTTGGTTCTCATTTTCAATTACATTTCCAGGCTAACAACCAGACTCTTGTCTTATCACAATACAATTTAAAGTTGTTTCTTTTTGTTTTCTCTCTCTTTTTTTTTTTTTTTTTGTATTTAGGACAGGGTGTACAGGGTCTATAGGGTCTCACTGTGTAGATCGGACTGTTTACAGCCTCCCAAGAGCTTGGATTACAGGTGTGCACCACCACACTCAGTCTCAATTGCAGTCTCAGTGCACCATAGGAGTGGGGCCTGCACCGCAGGCCCAGGGATCGAACCCCCGGCGCCTGTGCTTTCATGCAGTAAAGTTGTTTCTAATAACTTCATTTTTGCAGTAAACAAATATAAAAGAAAATGAATGAAACTTCATAGTGGTATGAAGAACAATACCACAGAAAATGGTATTTTTGTATAGTCTGAAGAACTGAGGGACAGCAAATTAAAAAAATGCAAGAAATTAGAAACAGCTTTGTAAAATAATTTGAGCGGATGTGATATGGACATTGGGGAACTTCTGTCTTGGTGATAGCAGGAATTAAGACTGAGTTAAAGAGCATGAGCTCACTGGTAAGAGCCTTTTAACTGAGAAGGAAAAGAAAGCAGGGAAGGGACCTCAGCATGAGAAGAGCTGAAGGAAGCACTGTGCTGAAGGGGTACTGCTCCAGCCTGTTAACAAGGGAAGGGGAAGGTGTGTGTGTGTGTGTGTGTGTGTGTGTGTGTGTGTGTGTGTGTAGGGGGGAGTCTGGAAATTATACTGGTTCAGGTTCAGAAGATGTTTTCTTTCTCCCCTATACAAATAGCTCAGCCTTGAGAAGGGGGTAGGCAGCTTATTGCAAGAATCATTCCATTCTTTCCATCAGTGCTCCCTCCTGCATAAGCATCCTGGCCGTGTAATAAGGATGGGCCACTGGTTGCTAAGAGAACTCATGACAAGTGTGGAAAATAATGTAAGTCATGCTTTTAATGAAGAACAAGATAAAGGCCCAGAGTTTTTTTGCCCTGTGACCCTCTGCGGTAATCTCCTATAGTTTTATTTTCTCATCTACTGTATTCTTAGAGACGATACAGCACCCTTGCTTTAATGAAGCAGCTGGTTTTTGAGGTCAGTAAGATTTTTGGCAAGAGAGTGATGGGGTCAGGAAGAATACATAGCGCACTCTTAATAGTACTGGCCTTGAGGTAAGCCCCTGGTCCCAGGATGGTATTTATTAAACTAATCAGTGGTGAAACTTAACTTTCATGGTTTCTAATTATCTCAGAAAAATGCTCTGTCTTGGCATGGTACTTCTTGGTAAATAATCTCAAATTCTTTGACCTGTATCCCTCAAGTCTGAGCATCCACACCACTAAATATGTATGGCAGCAACTCAAGGAAGGACAGGATAGAGCCTTCCTGCAAGATATTTTCCATTCTTTTTTTTTTTTTTTTTTTTCCCCTGCACTAGGGGTTGAACTCAACTACAACCACTGGGTTATATCACCATATCACCAACCTTCAAGACAAAGTCTTAATAAATCACTGAGTTGTCCAAGCTGGGCTTGCAGTCGTGATCTTCTTGTTCCGGAACCCTCACCCCCACCCCTGTGTGTGCTGGGACCGCAAGTGTGTGTCACCATTCCTGGCTCCAGTCCATATTTTGAAAAGGAAAAAAAAAAGTGAAATATTTCTTCTTAGCAGTAGCCTCTCATGTCCCTTCATGACCCACTTCTCAGATGTACTGATGGGAAGCCTGCAAGTCTGAGTGACTTCCCAGCAGGGAGAGGGAAGGGCAAAGTTTGAGTTGATCACCAGTGACCAGTGAGTGACCTAATTAATCATACCTATGTAGTAAAGTCTGCACAAAAGCCCAAAGGTCTGGGTCTGAAAGATGTTATGTGTCTTTCCTAACACATTTCTTCCCTCTAGCTATTCACCTTCATCCTTTGTACTGTTGTCTATAATGATAAAAATAAGTGAAAGCTTCCCTGAACCATCTCAGCAAATGAATCGAACCCAATGAGGAGGTGATGGGAACCTCGATTTATAGTCCATCTACTATAAGGTGACAGTTGGGAGCCTGGAACAAAACATATGAAGTTCAGGGAGAATTGTGGGCACCGAGTCTTCGAGTCAGGGGCTCTCCAGCCATCTCGGGGGAGACAGTGTCAGGACTGAGCTGACCTGAAGGGCATGGCAGTGTCTGAGGGAGAATCGGTTGGTTGTTAGTAGGAAGAGATCCCCACATATTTTGGTGGCCAGCGATAAAGTGGTCTGTGTTGTCCTGTGTGGAAATAGGAAAAATGCTTTTATTCCCTAAATCTAATTAATTATATACTCATTGTTTTCAATTCTTACCCCTCCGGGGCTGGGGAGATGGCTCAGTGGAATAAGCGCTTCCCTGGTAAGTGCAAGTGTCTGAGTTCAATCCCCGGTTCCGAAAAAAAAAAAAAGAAAAAAAGAAAAAAAATCTTATCCCTCCATTTTTTCTTGAACTTTTTTTTTCTTCTGTACTTTAGGGAAGGGCCTACAGGGTGTTCAGGATCTCACTACTAGATTGGACTGGTAGTGATCCGCCTGTTTATAGCTTCCCAAGAGCTGGGATTACAGGCCTGTGCCACAGTCTCATTTGCCCACTCAGTGGGCCCTGGGGGGGCGGGGCCGGCATGGCAGGCCGGGGGATCGAACCCCCGGCCCCTGCGCCTGCTTGCAGGTGCTGACCCGGGGATTGAACTCAGTCCCTTGAGCTTGCCAGGCAAGCACTTATTCTACTGTGCTGTCTCCCTGGACCCAATTGAACTTTCTTTAACTGAGCTTTATCCCTGATATTCTGCTGAATGAGCTCCCTTATCAATATCACAAATTATCTCCACTATGCTAAGTCCAGTAGATCACTTTACTCTTACTTTCTAGGTCTTACTCATCTTACTCTATCTATCAGCAGGGTTTCTTTTCTTTTTTTGAGGTACCGGGGATTGAATTCAGGACCCTGCGCTTGCCGGGCAAGTGCTTATTCTACTGAGCTATCTCCCTGGTCCCATATCAGCAGTTTTTGACATTGTCTATCATGCTAGAAACATTTTGACCATTTGAACCCTGGGATACCATAAACTCTTAGTTTTCCTCCTACCCTTCTGCTCTCTACTTAGTCTCTTCTGCACCTCTTCATCTCTTTTATCTCTGTATATGAAGGTCCTAGTCCATGGCTTTCTTTCTTTTATCTCATCGCTAGATTTTAGGTTACTTCAGTTGACTCTATAATCATAGAGTCATGTCTGTGGAGATGAGTCCAAAATTTGTATCCATAGCTCTGTATTTACAGTATCTTTCCTCTAATCTCTATAGTCAGTCATCCAGCTATCTACTTAGTCTCTCACCTCCTCCTCTTAAATATTAGTTAGGCAACTCAAACCCAACTATGCAAAATCTTTTTTTCTTTTTGTGGTGGTAGGGTCAGAACCCAGGTTAGTGTGCATTCTAGACAAATGCTCTATCACTGAGCTGTCCCTCCATTTTTCAAATTGAACATTTGACCATCATCCCCAGGCCCCATTAAAATTTTTTTTTTTTGGCGGAACCGGGGATTGAACTCAGGCCCTTGCACTTGGCAGGGAAGTGCTTATTCCACTGAGCCATCTCCCTGGCCCCCCATAAAATTATTCAGTTGCTCATGTGAAAAAATGGAGATGTTGTCTTGTGACACTCCACACTCAATCTGCCAGCAAATTCTATCAGCATCTCCACGGCTGTCAACCTGGCTCAAGTCATTGCTTCTCGCCCGGGTCATAGTTTTTGCATTTTCCTTCTATACAGTTGTCTTTTCATATATAATTTACATCATATCACTGTGTTCACAACTGTCCTATTTCTTCCCATTTCACTAAAAATAAATAGTAAATCCATCACCATGGTTTGCTCTCTCTGTTTTAGTGAGATTATTTCCCAATATTTCCTATTCCCTATCCTACTGGCCTTAATGTTTTTAGAGTTAGTATTGCTTGTTTTCCCAGATTAGGGTTTAAGAGTGTGCTATTTCTTCTGCCTGAAATATGCTTTTCTAGTAATTTTCCCTCACTGAGGTCTTTAATGCTACTTTTGCAAAGAGGCATTCCCTGACCTTATCTAAAATGTAACCCTATCACTATTTCTTTATTTACCCTTATACAATATGTCTATATCTCATACATTTATTTTCTGTCTCCTACACCAGAGATGAAGGTAAGTACCATGTCTGATTCATTATTGGATTATATTTTGGCTCCCCAAAACAACTATTGAATAACAAATATCATGATAGGCATATTTACTTGTTTTTGTCAACATTCTCTTTCCTCACTGAAGGTCTTCTATATCATGTAATGGCACATTTCTATGTCATTATGATAAACTCTCTGTGAACATAGAAAGTACGCTGGAAATCATCTTGAAGGGTTATAAAATTTGCTGTTGTGCATTTAGTGTTCTGTTTTCACTGATTATTGAGAGGGCAGGGCACAAGCTGTTACTTACTTCTGGAGTCGGTACATGATGTGAATGTTTTGGGGACAGTATGTGCTATTTGCAAACAAGAACTTGGGAGCATCTGGGAGGACAGAGGAGTGCTGAACAAGAGAGACTTTCGCTAGCTCCCAAGCAGTGATGTCTTTGAAGACAGTGTGCTGCTCTTCAGCTACAACTTCACTAGAATAGAATGCAAGGTATTTTTAACAATAATAATTTGATTCATTTTAATAAATATTTCCTAATTGAGAACCTGTGGAGATTTTTAAAGGGTCATGAATGTTTTATTTTATTATTATTATTTTTTTTTTTTGGCTGAACCGGGGATTGAACTCAGACCCTTGCATTTGCCAGGGACGTGCTTATTCTACTGAGACATTTCCTCAGCCCCTGTCATAAAATGTTTTAATGGGCTGCTTTTATAAAGCTTATTGGATGAGACTGCAAAACAATAAAGTTCTAAGCTGCTTTGATTAAAGACAAATTTCGAAATATGTAAACAGCTTCATGAATTAATATTGTAAACCCAAATAGTTACCTTAGCTCAAACTAACATCTCTAGCTTTTACAGTCTTCCAAGAAACTTGTTAGCTGGATGAACGCAGGATGTTCTAAAGTAAATCACTGAAAAAAGATTATGGAATAGGATGACTATTGTTTTCCCAGAACTTATTGAAAACATTCCTCAAATATCAATATTAACATGAAGTGCTATACAAATATAATCATGTTATGGGTAACTGTCTATTAAAGTGTTCTTGGTTAAAAGTATCTACCTGTGGGGCCAGGGAGATGGCTCAGTGGAATAAGCGCTTCTCTGGCAAGCGCAAGGGCCTGAGTTCAATCCCCGGTTCTGCCAAAAAAAAAAAAAATATCCACCTGTGTTTCATTTGCATAGTTATTGTTATCATTTAGTATGTGCCTAAATTCCTTGTGCATTTTTGGATCAAATGACTTGCATTACTTGACTTGTCTCAAGCATTATAAATTTGGTTCAAAGCTCTTTTGTATTTGAGTGTCTACAGGATCATCCTTAGCACTCTACCTAAGTTACTCCACTGCAGGATGTGTTATTTGCTAGTTTTTATGGAAATTAGGTTTGACTCACCACTAGGTCCCAGGCAGTTTTCACAATTAGTGAGCCACATATCAGTCAGCATGTTGTTAGACCTCAAGACCTGGCACGTTTTGGGTGTTCTGAGAATAATGCTGAGTCATAGTCATGCTCTAGAAATTATGAATATACACTTTTATGTGTTAGTTGGTCTCCTTGAAACTAGTGTGTCAGCCAGGAAGCCAGTGTCCTCAAATTACATCCTCAAACCCTAGTGGATAAGCAGCAATTAACTAATGAAATTGAGAATGGTATCCTAGGGAGAACTTGGATGAGAGGAAATTGATCTTAGGATGTGATTAGTTAAAAGTTAGCATTATATGTTAAAAGCGCTGTGATCTCTAGAATCAGATACAGACATCTTTTCTTGCTAAAGTTGTATGACCTTGAGAAATTTCCCTAACTTTTCCAAGCCTCAGATGCTGCAATGCCAATAATAGCAGCTATTAATATTTGGAAAGCTAGAAAACATTGGACACGTGTAAAATTTAAATAAACGATGGTCCCCATGGAAATTTTCTGGGACTTTGCCAGATAGCTCAGTTGATTAAAGCGCAGCTTGGGTAAATGCAGTAGGCTCATAGGACCCCAACTCCAGAAGCTGTGCCAGACCCGCCCTTAAAATTGCCAAAAAAAAACAAAAACAAAAACAAAAAACCCCTCAAATTACAATTTTCTAAAATCATCTGGCAAAGCTGGGGTTAGAGCGAGGTCTCCTGGTCAATGCCTTCTCACACTAGATGCCATCAATTGATCGCTGTAGTCTGCAATCACAACTGTTCCTCTTCTCTCTCCTTGATTTTTGCTTCTCAGTTTTCCCATTTTAGTTCTCCTAAACTTTGTATTTTTAGATACTTAAAAAGTGTAAAAGTGGGACAGGCCAAATAGCTCAGCGGATTAAAGCACCTGTAAACAGCCACAGGGGCTGAGGGGTTCAGGGTCTCACTACTAGATCAGTAGCATAGTGATCCTCCTGTTTACAGCTTCCCAAGAGCTAGGATTACAGGCACACACCACCAGGCCCAGTCTCAATTGCCCTCTCAGCACGTTCCAGGGATGGGGCCTGCACGGCAGGCCCTGGGATGGAACCCCTGGCCCCTGTACCTGCTTGGTGATGCTTTAATCCGCTGAGCTATTTGGCCAGCCCTCCTATAGCTATTTCTGATATTTTAGGATTGCCTTGTTTTCTGTGTCAACACTGAACAGGAACATTTCTTTAGAAACCATAATTTGCATTTAGTAAATGCTTTAGAAAATTTTTCTGTCCATTGCTTCCTTTTCCTTTCTTCTCTCTGCTTCTGGAAACCCCAGTTTTACTGTTTGTAAATATCCAATACCAATCTTACATCCTACAAAAATTGTAAGAGGAATTCAATGAAGTCTTTATAAACTATGAAAAGCTCAGCAAATGCAAAAAGTTCTTGTTATTTTTTATTCTTTTGGTGGAACAGGGGATTGAACTTAGGCCCTTGCACTTGCCAGGGAAGCACTCATTCCATTGAGCCCTCTCCCCGGCCTCTGAAGTTCTTATTAATAAGATGAAGATTAGTAAAGGCAACTTAATAGATCAACAACTGAGGTGGAAATTGGAGATTAATACTAAGTGCTTCATTTTCAACAGTGGGATGTAAAACTTGAATTAGAGCCAAATTATAGGCTGAGGCAAGTTATTTTCAATTTTTGTTTAGTGGCAAAGCCTTTGAAGCAAATGATTTTCAAGTATGGAGTGCAAATTTTTTTTTTTTTTTGTGGAACCAGGGATTGAACTCAGGACCTATTCTACTGAGCTATCTCCTTGGTCCTGCAAACTACTGTTGCCAGAGTATTTTCACCTACTTTCTCTCATTTTTTTCATCCTCAGGACATCACAACCAGCCTGTATGATTACTTTTATTTTATAGGCATAAATTCAGGCATAATTTATCTTTACACATAGAGGATGAGGCAAACGTAAAAGGTTGATGTGTATGTTCTTGAGCTTTTTTTTTTTTTTTTTTTTTTTTATGGAACTAGGAATTGAACTCAGGCCCTTGAGCTTCCAAGGGAAGCACTTATTCCACTGAGCCGTCTCCCTGGCCCCCATGTGCTTTTTAATCTAATAAACTCCACTCCAAATCTGTCAGTTTGTCCAACGAACAATTGGTCCTGTCCATTTTTATGCTTCACTCTAATTTCTTTCTTTCTTTCTTTCTTTCTTTCTTTCTTTCTTTCTTTCTTTCTTTCTTTCTTTCTTTCTTTCTTTCTTTCTTCTTGCTTGCTTGCTTTGCTTTGCTCTAATTTCAACTTTGCTTTATAGAAGCCTTTGAGGCCGATACATAAACCTACCCTAGCTTGTGATGTGAAGAACCTATTTTCTGGCCCTCTGGCTATTTCAGGAACAAAATCTAAGTCTTTCAGTTGTTTGATTAAGCAGACAGGAAGAAAAATAGCAGAGATTCTAGTTAATGCCTCTAAGTGGAGAGGAATGAAAAAGAGGTCCTGTGATCATCTCCTGTGATAACCCCATTTCTTAAGAAACCATATGATTGGTAAGTACCTGGAGGTTCTCCAGTAATGCAAGCATTATATAGCCAAGTTTTTTTTTTTTCTTTCTCTTTTTTTGAGTGCTGGGAATCTAACTTATGCCAAGCAAATGCTCTGCCTCTGAGCCGTAGTCTAACCTCAGCCAGTCTCATTACATAGAGTAAGGGGACTGTGTTGCATGACTTTGAGGAGGGGAGAAGTAATGTTGAGAGAGGAAGTTGTTGCAGAGTTGCCACAGCAAAGGAGAATAGCAGTTTGACAGTGTCTCAGCAACAGTGTGGAGTGAAACTGAAGGGTAGAAACAAGAGGCTGCCTTTATACCTTGACCTTAGGTGTGGAAAACACCACATACAGTGATTACTATGGAGGGCTGTGGTACTAGATCATCTAGTTTGCGATCTAAGCTTCACCTTTTGCCTGTGTGACTTGAGGGAAGTTGTTGAACTTCTCAATCAATGTCTCAACGTCTGGCATTTAAAAGGGGACTAAAAATAGTACATCTGCAAGGAAGATTGTATGAAATAATGTATATAAGGTGTTTTGTACTGAACAGTTCTTAGATGCTATGACAGCTGTACAAAGAAATGGTAGGTATTCTTAATATTAGTAATAATAGTATAATTGTCCTTTGACCTTGTAGCATTTATCTAGAGTAGTATCTGGAAAGAAAAAAAAAAGGGGGGGCTCAAAGCATGCTTGCTAATTTATTCCTCTACCAGAGTGTCACAGTAATTAAGCTGCATGGTGTGTTAGGTGGTTTAGCTGGTGACAGTAGTTTGAGAAAGGTTGGGTTGGAGAAAATTCCTTACAACGAGAAAATTTATTTGATAGTTAGCAGTAAGAGTTTAAGAGACCTTGGAGGCCTGCCCATTATCTCAGTTGTTAAGTGCCTGCTTAAACAAAGCAGTCAGGCTCAGGATTCTGAGGTTTGATCCCCAGATCCTCAAGCCAAACCAGACCTGCCCTGAAGGCATCCTGAGGCCTCCAAGAAAAAAAGAGTTTAAGAGACCTTCGGAAAAAATTCTAACTCTGACATCAATAAGTTGTGTGAGAGTGGACAGCTTATCTTCTTTTCTCATTGCTATTTTCTCATTTTTAAAAATAAGGACTGGGGGCTGTGGAATATATCAGAAACCACTATAATCTGTTATATGTGTACTTCCTTCACCTACCTTGCCTTTGCCTCTAGGTTTTTGCTCCCTTTGTGAAAAAAAAAATCAAGTCTTTATGGTAATAATAGTATATATAAAGTCCCCCCCCCATTGCACTAATGACAATTCAATAAACTAGAAGCCAATGGGAGACTGTCTTTTTATTCATTTGGGAAAATCTACATTGATACCTTCAGTGTAATTCAGCAATTTGTTTTGTGGATTTATGCAATATATTCCTCTGGAAGCCAAATCACCTATTTCTTAGGCTTAAATGTGTAAGGTTAATTCAAGAAATGCTAAATGATAGAGTCAGATTTTAGTAGTCTATAAATAGAAGCAAATTATTTGTATAACTTTCTACTTAGTATTTATGTTGTACATTATGTTTTTTTTTTTTTTTTTTAGAACAAGGTGTACAGGGTCTCATTACATAGATCAGACTCATAGTGATTCTCTTGTTTTTAGCCTCCCAAGCTCTGGGATTACAAGCATGTACCACCATGGCCGAGTCTCAATGGCTGTCTCAGTGTGCCCTGGGGGAAGGGCTGGCACAGCACTCCAGGGATGGAACCCTGGCCACCGCTCCTGACTAAGCAGGTGTTTTAGTCCACTGAGCTAATGGCCCTGTACATTATGAAATTTTAAAGGATCCATTGGTAGAAGATAGAGAATTTTGCTAGGATCATTCTGATAGAATTTTAAGGGAAGCTTGTCATAGTCCTAGTGTACCGGCAATATGAAAGGATTTTCCATCAGCTTTAATATCTGTGTACATCTTAAGCTATGATAGTAGCTCTGTGGAATATTTGTATTCTTCTGGTATCCAAATCTTGTTAGTACTTACCAGTGAATTCACTGGTAGCCATGGTCTGGTGAATAAGGAAGGCTGATGAAAAGGAATTGAAGAGAGAGATTTGTTGGTCTTTAGTAAAAGAAATGAAATTTTCTTATAGTTTTATGAGGTATACAATTAATAGCATCCTGTTGACTCAGTGTGCTTAGGTAAGTGAAGGAAGACAAACCATCAGGGACCCAGAAGTATAGCTTTCATAATTCTGAGTCAAGCACTTGGGACTCAGCACAGGAGGGTGGAAGTGTACAACAGTAAGCATTATGAGATCTTTGTTTTACCCTCAGCTATTGCTAATTTGTGCAATGTGGGGCAAATTTGACTTTTGCTTCCCATTACATACAGGGTAATTTGACTAGGACTGCCTCAAATATACCTGATGGCTTCAATCATTTGATAATAAGATCTTGGGCCTGGGAGATGACTCAGTGGAATAAGTGCTTCCCTGGCAAGCACAAGGGCCTGAGTTCAATCCCTGGTTCCGCAAAAAGAAAAAAAAAGATAATGAGATCTTATTATGCAATAGTAACTGCTCATTGACATTACAGTGCAATTGATATGCCAGGTTGGATGAAGAGGATGTGGTGGGAATAGAAGGTTTTACTGAATTAATCTACACAGTAGAAAAGAAAGGTAGTCTAGAATGTTGGAACAACACAGATTTCACTCTTACCTTTCTATGACATAACTGATCCTACAGACTCAAACATAATGCTGGACATTTTTGTTTGCATCTATAATACCAGCACCAGTGAGGTTGAGGCAGGAGGATCATGACAAATTTGAAGCCAGCTTAGACTACATAGTGACTTTAAGGCCATCCTGGAATACATAGTGGGTCTTTCTTTCTTTCTTTTTTTCTTTCTTCTTTCTTTCTTTCTTTCTTTCTTTCTTTCTTTCTTTCTTTCTTTCTTTCTTTCTTTCTTTCTTTCTTTCTTTCTTTCTTCCTTTTTCTCTCTCTCCTTTTCTTCTCTCTCTTTCTCTCTCCCTCTCTCTCTCTCTTTCTTTTCCTTGTTTCAAAAGAACTGCCTCCCATACACTGAAAAAATGTGTGGAACTTGGAGTGATAACTTTCCTTTAGAAGTAGAATATTTGTGCTAAATAGGTATTTGTATGCATGAATCTTTTGAGTATTGATGATAAAAGGAATATCCTTCAAGAGTATAAAGATGATTACCTTGTTTTCTGTGATAGTAAAACACTGTTAGATTTTAAAAAGAAGGGATAAGTTCAGACTTGCCCTTTAGAAGGGCCACTCTTTCTGTGGGCAGTGTGAACAATGAGTTGGAGACAGGAAAGACTGATCAGGAAATCCTGAATGGTGATGTCTTCAACTAAAGTAGTGGTGGTGATAAAGAAGAGATTGGAGGAGGAAGGGAGGAGCTGAGCAAGCTCCCAGCAGGTGGTCAGGAAAACAGGGAGTGTGGTGATGCTACTTCCTGGTACAAGAAACAAAGGCAAAAAGCAGACAGTTGTGAGAGTAGAAGATGATGATTCAGTAATTATGAAGAAATAGAGCAAGTGCCAAATGATTGAGGCTTAGGTATGGGCTTTGGTCTTTCTCAGTAACCAGATAACTTTCAAGTACTTTCTGTTCTTTTCTCTGAGAAGAGTGTTTCACTGTATTAGTTGCTGTGGGAGACGATTCCTATAGAGACTAATATAGTAATCCCTCTCTTCCACACAGTAATAAGAACATGTGTGGATCTGACTTCTTCAGGAAGACAGGTGTGTGAAGTCACTACATCCTGCTTACAGCATTTGGAAAAGTGTGTGTGTGTGTGTGTTGTGTGTGTGTGTGTGTGTGTGTGTGTGTGTATACGCGCACGTGGATCAGGGGCTGCAGGATTTTTGTTTTGTTTTTACTCTTTTTTTTTTTTTTTTGGTATTTTAGGGAAGGGTCTACAGGGTATTCAGGGTCTCACTACTAGATCAGACTTGTAAAGATCTATCTGTTTAAAGCCTCCCAAGTTCTGGAATTACAGGCACGCAGCACCACGCCCAGTCTTGTTTTTTCTCTTGTTAGAAAGATGATGCCTGAGTTAACTCATTGCAGTTATAGTGGTTCCAAACTTGATTATTTCCATTCCCACCATTCAGAGAGGCACAGTTGTCCCAATTTTTGGTGGAAAGCACACAGAGCGCTCCCAAAGGCATTAGTAATCACATTTAGCCACTTGATTATTTGAAGTAAGATGAAGTTAAAATGTTTGTTATATATATATATATATATTTTTTTTTTTTTTTCCTTAGGAGATTTAAAGATCTTCAAATCTTTCAAATCTTGGAAAAATGACTTTCACTTGTTTCGATATCAGATACCTACATATTTTTCTTCTTTGCAAGGCATTTGGCTATACTTTGTCTTCAAACAAGGAAATAAAAGGTAAACCAACAAATTAAATGGATTTTAATGAGATAGTTTTAAAACAAGGGTTATTAACTGTCCTTTCAACTTACCATACTGTACTACATAACTGGTAATTATTACAACTACTTCATAAAGCTCATGTACTAAAAATATATCCTAACCAAGCAGTTTCATGTACAAACTAGCATTTGTGGGATAAAAAGCAGATCAAACAACCACTTTCCTGACTGTTTGCATAGTCTTTTCTAAAAAGTCAATTAAATACCTGAAACCTTCTTGGCTAGTAGCCAGCTTACTAGAATCTTTCCTTGACAATTATCCCTAACTTTTATGCTGCTTAGATTAAAAAAAAAAATACAGAAATTTAAGTGAAATGTGATGGCACATGCTTAGAATATTAGCTGCCTGGAAAGCTGAGGCAGGAGGATCATGAATTCAAGCTCATCCTGAAAAAGGTAGTAGTGACTTAATGAGGCCCTGCCTCAAAAAAAAAAAAAAAAAATCAGAAAACAGACTGGGGATGTAGCTTAGTGCAGAGGCTCTAGGTTCACTCTCCAGCACTAGAAAAAAAAAAAAGAGTGAAATACAAAATTACTCTTAATAATTCCATCCTGTCTAATCAACGTGATTAGGTAGGTAGATCAGCTAGGCATATGACATATGTTTGCAATCCCAGAACTCTGGGAGGCTGAGGCAAGACGATTGAGAATTTGAGATCCACTTGGGCAATTTAGCAATTCAATGAGACCTTGTCTCAAAATATGCAAAAGAGCAGGACATATGGGTCAGTGCAGAGGTTCTGGGTTCATTCCTCATACCAGAAAAAAAAAAAAGAGAAGGTAACCAGAACAACATGCATTTAACAGAGATTTCAACCTGAAGGATTCGCCATAGATATCTTTATGGGTACATGGAGTAGTTTGTGCCATATTTCTTTCCTCTGGATTCTTTTTCTCATCTTAGTATTATGAAGAGCTAAAATGAGCAGCATCATAGAAATGAGATAAGATTATTAGTAAACAAGGCAAGATGACAGTAATACTATTGTACTACTAGATTCGTTAGTAAGAAAGTCTCTAGCTTTCTTTTTGGTGGCACTGGGGACTGACCTCAGCCTTTGCAGTTAGCTACATCCCCAGCCCTTTTGAAATTTTGCAACAGGGTCTCCCTGGCTTGTCCAGGCAGAGCTCAAAGTTTTGATCATTCTACCTTAGCTCCTCAAAGTACTGGGATACAGACACATGGCACCATGTCCAGCAAGTTATTAAATCACCATATGGGGAACTATTGTCTCTCAATGTTTCCCCTACCTACCCTAAAACAATAATAATAAGAGATTCTTTTTTTTTTTTTTTTTTTGGTGGAACTGGGGATTGAACTCAGGCCCTTGCCAGGGAAGTGCTTATTCCACTGAGCCATCTCCCTGGTCCCAAGAGATTAATTTTTGAAGTCACTGCTACTTTTTCTTGAGTCCTGCCAAAGGGTGCCCTGGTTTGCGAATCTCTGGGATTGTACTTTAGTTGACTAGAGGACTCTTTTAATCAGAATGGACTAAGATCTATCTTTCAAATGGGTAAGGGGCTTAGCCATTATAAACATGTTTTATATTTTCTATCAATTTTTTGTGTCTGTCATAATATTATGTGCACTGAAATAGTGCTGATTGATTGCTGAGATTAGAGAAATTTAGGTAAGAAAGTATTTCCATCAGAGGCCAAATTCTTATCTTCATAAACACAGAGAAAACTTCATCTTGTATTTTTTTTTCTGTGAATTTGTTTCTTAAGAAGGAAAGTCATTTTTTTCTTGTGTGAACTCTCAAGGAGAGTGGCTAGGAAGATGGCTCAGTAGAATAAGCACTTTACTGGCAAGCGCAGGGGCCTGAGTTCAGTCCCCGGTTCCACAAAAAACAAACAAAAAAATAATTTTATTGAGAAACAAATGATGCTTTTTTTTTTTAAGAGTAGGAAAATTTATTGGATAAAATGAATGGAAAATAGGAGTAAGGGACTGAGGAATTGGAATAGCCCCTGAGAGACAGGAAGGGTCCTGAATAGGTTGCCAGCGAGCTTGCCTGTCAAAGGAAGTTTTATAGAACAAGGCCATGAGGCAGGTACAATGTGGGACAAAATTATAATTAACCAATAAGATTGTAAGTACAGTCACTTAGGTAATATTTTTAATTTTTAAAAGATAATACAAATTAGTAATAAGAAAGAAAAGATTAGAAATGACACAGAATATCACTGAACAAAACCTCATGGCAGCAAGGGTCCACGGGGCTATCATTAACCTTGGGTGAGACAGTCTGGGGTCTTGGCCTCATGTTTAGTCTTAGCAGTCTTTGTGGCTAGATTTATACACTTCCCTGAGGGACAGGCGTGGAGGCTTGGGGTGATTGGCATCACACTGTTGAGATTTTCCTGATTGTACTACGGGTGGCCCATCCTCTTCCACCCACTAATACTAAGACTATAAGACTGACAGTTTTATTGTGATATAATTTATATAGCAGAAAACTCACCATTTTCAAATATGCTAGTTGGAGGCTTTAAGTGTATTTGGTAGTTATGAAATAACCAGTTCCATCGAATTCCAGAATGGTTTCATCACTTCCCCACAATCCCATGCTTGCTAAGCAGTCACACTGCACTGGCCCTTCCTTCTAGCCTTTGACCTCTGGTCTGCTTTCTGTGTCCATGTATATTGCTTATATGTAGAACCATACCATATGTAGTGTTTCCTGACTGGTTTCTTTCACCTGGCATAATGTTTCTGAATCTTTCATGTAATAGCATGTATCCGTGCTTCACTCTTTTCACATAATGACATAATATTCCATGGAAGAGATAGGTTATGTTTTATTTATGTGTTCATCAATTGTGACACATTTGGAAGTAACCTCTATAACTTAGCAATCTTTGTCAAAATATTTTGTTGATTTTTATTTTAGTTAATCCTCCTCAGGACTTTGAGATAGTGGATCCTGGGTATTTAGGTTATCTCTATTTTCATTGGCAACCTCCCCTGGATGTGGATAATTTTAAGGAATGTACAATAGAATACGAATTAAAATACCGAAACGTTGATAGTGACAGATGGAAGGTAAGTACAACATACTTACAATATCGAAGTGATTGTTAAGTGTTTTCTTTTGATTCTCAATTTCACAGTACACTCTAAATTTCATATCTTAATGTTGTAATTAGTATATAGGAAGCTGCACACCTGCTTTTCTGTCCTGTGCATTGTGTTAAATGTATTTTCACCTCATCCAGTATTAAGACTATTTATTTTTAGAAATTCAAGGAAAAAACTACAGAATATGCGTTGGAAAAGCATTTTATGTATTTTACCATATTTTATAGTTACTTTTTATATTATTCCAGTTTTTTGTTGCTCTAACAAGAAACTTCAGGCTAGGTAATGTATATAGAAAAAAAGTTTGCTTAACTCACATTTTTAGAGGCTGAAAAGCCAATCTTCTATGTCCCATTTGTTCAGCCTCTAGGAGGCTTCAGGATGGATAGCGTGCTAGTGGAGTGAATAGAGGAAGAAATCCCTTGACAGGAAGCCAGAGAACAGCTTTTATAGAAAGTTGCTCTTGCAGTACCATTACTAATTGATGCCACACAGAACCACATGAATTCTTCCTGAAAGCACTGCCCCAGTGATCTACTTGCCAGCCCCTGAGCCCCTGTCTTTAAGGTCCGATCACCTGTCAACATTTCCATGCTGAAGACCACGTTTTGAACACCTGAACCATTTGGGGGCACACACAAACAACACTCAGTTTAGAGCCCTGACGTATTTAGACATGGGGTTGAGGTGCAGTGGAGAAGGAGATGTCATTAATATGTGCAGCCCAAGTGTAGGCATGGAGGAAGACCTGGGCATTTCAGTGTAAAAGATCAGTGATGGATACTAGCTCAAGATTGGGAAGAAGAAAAACAAGATCTTGGGAGGCTGTCAACAAGCGGATCACTATGAGTCTGATCTAGTCATTAGACCCTGAATACCCTGTAGACCTTTCCCTAAAATACAAAAGAAAAGAAAAAAAAAGAAAAGAATAAATATTTTGGGGGCTGGGGAGATGGCTCAGTGGAATAAGTGCTTTCCTGGCAAGCACAAAGGCCTGAGCTCAGTCCCTGGTTCCACCAAAAAAAAAAAAGAATTTTTTCTGGTCATTAATTTAGAAAGCAGGTAATTGTTGTAGCTATTTGATTGGCCCAAACAAATGAATTATGTTTTTTAATATATACAAAATAAATGTTTCTCCTGATTTACATTATTTTAGATTACTTCAATTGAACAGGTATGGGTTGGGAGCATAATGTGTTTTGAGGATTATCTTAAAGCACAAAGATTGGTTATTTTCAAACTTGATTCCTCAAATTACACAATTTTTACATTGGGAAGCTACTGGTGTGACTAGTGTAATTACTAAGGGAGAGCCTGTCTAGAAGACGTTTCCTGCACGAATTTAAGACAAAACGTTGTCTTTTGTTCAGTCGGTCCTGTTTGGTTCTGAAACAAATTGTGTTTAATTTCTCAGAAAAAATTGATATGGGTTGTATATGTACTACTGAACCGTGAGCTTTTTCTCCATATGGTTAAGTCTTATGTAGCTTTGTGTCTGCCCCACAGAATGCAGCAAGGTTCCTTGCAAATATTGTAGTAAGTTCTTAATGAAAATTTATTGAATTATTAACTATTTACACAGTTGGCAATCATGTTTATTCAAATATTTCTGTTGTAGAAGGCATCCAATTCAGATTTGATCGGGTGCATTCAGGGTGATGGTATGGCCGTAGACAAGGCATCCAATTCAAACCAAATGTACTGAGTAACTTTGTGTACCAGACAGTTGGTTAAATATCAGGACCCTGAAAATAAACAATACATGAGTTTTATTCTCAAGGAGCTTGCACTGTGTCCACCTTTCCCCAGTTACCTCCAAGATTTTGCTGCCATGATTGCTCAGGCTTCCATAGCAATGTGAAAGCTTCCGTATCATTTGCCACGCAATGCACATGTGCTATGTGAATATTATCTATTGAATACCAAGTTGGTTCTTGATGTAGAGCCTTTTTTTTTTTTGCCTTCCAGGAGTTTTTGTTTTACACAAGATACGTACATTTAAATAAGCTGATCAAATGAGATGATACACAAATATCAAGCTTCTAAGCTTAACTTCATTTCATATTTTTTATCAAATAGACCATCATTACTAAGAATCTTCATTACCAAGATGGGTTTGATCTGAACAAGCGTGTTGAAGCAAAAATACACACAGTTTTATCAATGCATTGTACAAATGGATCAGAAGTTTACAGTTCATGGTCAGAAGCTACATATTGGAAATCAGAACAAGGTTAGAAAAAAATAACTCCTTTTTTACACTTAATACCACCACAACAATCTATACAGGGAGTAATTCCCTTAACTCTATGTACCAGATTGTGTATATAGTAGGTGCTAGGACAGTGTGGTTCAAGATGAAATCTTTTTTATAGTGAGTGGCTGACCTTTCTGAATTCATTGAATCAGCAAACATGTTTACTAAAACCTACACATTACTGTAATAATATAGTTCCAAGTTTGGGGGTCATATTAACAAGACTGCATGAATATTTACCCAATTGCTCAGAGCATCCTAAAATAATCAGTTTAATACTTTAGCATAGACTAACTTCAGTGAATAAACCTCAAAAATGTTTAGATTTGCATGTCTCACTTATAGTGAAATGATTTTCAATAACTTCCTTCTGAAGTATTCCTCATTATGTTGATTGCTAAATGAAGTAGCCAAGCCAAAGGAGATAAAATAAAATTACGTACTGATTGCACAAATGACTTACCATCATGACCCTCATGTTTACTGTTCATTCATTTCTTAGGAAGTCTGGAAACTAAAATTCAGGATATGGATTGCATATATTACAACTGGCAGTACTTACTGTGTTTGTGGAAACCTGGCATTGGTGTACATTCTGATACTGACTACAACCTGTTTTACTGGTAAGTATTTTTACCAAAAACATTTATTTTTTTTTGGCGGAACCAGGGATTGAACTCAGGCCGTTACACTTGCCAGGGAAGTGCTTATTTCACTGAGCCATCTCCCCAGCCCTTGGTAAGTATTTTTATACTTAAAATTTATATTAGAAAAATATCAGGCTGGCCAAATAGCTCAGCAGATTAAAGTGCCTGCAAGCAGATGCAGGGGTTGGGGGTTCGATCCCTGGGCCTGCTGTGCCAGTCCCACCCCCAGGGCGCGTAGAGGTGACAATTGAGACTGGGCGTGGTGGTGCTTGTGCACCTATAATTCCAGGACTTAGGAAGCTGTAAACAGGAGAATCACTATTAGTCCGATCTAGTAGTGAGACCCTGACACCGTGTAGACCCTTCCCTAAAATACAAAAAAAAGAAAGTCGGAAAAATATCTACCCAAATCAATGCATAGTGTAAATAACTGTATTCCTACTAAATTAATTTCATTATATTTATTGGAGATGCATTTATGATGATGATTATAATTGTTTGGGGCTTCTAATGAGAGTAAATGGTTTTAGGCTGCAGGTAACTCAGGCACTTGTGCTTGCCAGGGAAGCACTTATTCCACTGAGCCATCTCTCTGGCCCCTATATTCTTTAGATAGGTGGATTTATAAGAAGTATAAGCATATTTTTGTTTTTGCTTTTAAAAAGATAGATATCATTTGGGTCATCTATGGTGGTACATGCCTGTAATCCCATTGCTTGAGAGGCTGAGGCAGCATGATCCCTGTGATTCTGAGGCCAGCCTGAGTTACATAGTGAGTTCAAAGCCAGCCTGGACTAGATAGTGACTGCCTGTCTCAAAACCCCCCACCAAAGACAAATGATTATCCATTAAGCTAGATCTTTTTTTCTGACTCTCTACATTTGTTGACTAATTCTTTCATTCCTTAACTGTTTCATGGTGACACAATCACTGTGTTCTGACACGCCTTTAGAAAACGGCACATCTGCTTTACTTCTCCTCTCTAGTGTAAGAGTCCTGGAGGTTCCCCTCATTGTATGCCTAGGTGATGGCCATACGTTGGCAAATGCTGTGTGCACGGCTTCCGGTCTCTACCCTTCCTGCTCATCTGACATATTGCAATCAGCTTTATCATCCTATCTTGCCAT
Source organism: Ctenomys sociabilis (assembly GCA_004027165.1). NCBI lineage: Eukaryota > Metazoa > Chordata > Mammalia > Rodentia > Ctenomyidae > Ctenomys > Ctenomys sociabilis. Next base: position 5,069 of record PVKA01022457.1, on the reverse strand, counting down.
TTTCATACACTATCTCCCTGTTCATAAACCTGCAGTGTCTTTCCAAGCCCCACTGCCCAGGATCAAATCTAAGTTTTTACTCAAGTCTGTGCTGTGCTGTATCATTTGTTGCCTTTCCAGCACTGCCAAATACTCTCCCAGTGTGAGTGCTCCATACTGTTTAGATCCATCTCTGCATTTTTATTCACTATTGTCATGATCTGTTGTGTCTTGGTGTACATTCCCATCTAGAAAGTCCTGTCTTTCTTTTTACCAAATTTTAATCATCCTTCAAGGCCTCTCTGCTATCCTATTTCATTGACCATTTATTTATCTATCTATTTATTTATTTATTTTTTACTGGATACTAATTTTTGTTTATTATATGTTTTCAAACAGTAGATAGAATACAAATGGTCACATCAGTTTTTTTAAAATCAAAGTAAATTCTGGTTCTTCAAAAATTTAAGAACTAGTATTTCATGTTAACTGAAGTAATACTCTCTCAGCTTTTGATCTCACATCACTATTGGGTTTAACTTTTTTTTTTTTAGGAATGAATAGTTACATATATTTACATAGATATTTAGAAATTCATCCATATACAGTATAGTAGCATTGTAGCATGACTGTCTTGTGACATTTTTTCATCTTATTTCTCATTTACTACCCTTTAAAAAATGGCAGTATAGTAATAGCTGGTATGTCATGACAAGAAGCACATATTTAGAAGACCAGAGTGGCAGGCATTTGGAGTGTGGCCCTTTTATTATACATTGTTAAATTCAGTGCAGTTGCTTGGTTCACAGGTATCAGCATATATAGTTAGTTGGGGTGAGAATCCGACCACTTAACTGCCAGATTCAAAAATCTGATGTTTCTCAGGATCATTGTCTTACCCATCTAGTGTGTATAAGTGAATGGTCTTGTCTCTGTCATGTTTCTCAGCGTTTCTCCTTGCCCTCTCCTCATTGTCCAACCCTCAAGTTCTTGCTTTCCTTTTAATTGTGTTATACATTTCTATTTGCAATTCTTCTTTTGAGTTATACTAGTTCATTGACCTTTTATTGATCCTGTCAGCTTCTATTGTTTCTTGTTGAACTATTACTTTTTATAACTCTTAGTTATTTACCACCTGGATGATATTTAAATGAATATGTGTGTGCTCTATCCCTTCAAGGAATTAGTGGGCATGAATTTTGGGGGGTACTGGGATTCAAACTCAGGACCTTGCATTGCCAGGCAGGAGCTATGTCAATGATCTATATCCCTGGTCCTGAATTTTTTTCTTATACCTCTACTGACTACTTCCAGAGTGCTATGCTCATGGTATGTTTTCACTAAATATGAACTAAATGAATGAGACAAATGAAGATGGTATTGGTAAACTGATAGGTAAGTATCAGAATGTAGGCATTTACTAGTAAAATATCAAGAAATTGCAAAGTGTTACATATTTGTTAGCTTTCAAGCCCAATCCTCATGTTATTTTTCTTCAGACAATCATAATACATAGTGCTCGCTTCAGCAGCACATACACTAAATTTGGAACGATACACAGAAGATTAGCATAGCCCCTGCGCAAGGATGACATGCCAAATTCGTGAAGCGTTCCATATTTTTTAGGAAATCATAATACGTAAATGACTAAGTATAAGGTTTTTTGTTTTTGTTTTTGTTTTTGTGTTTTTTGAGACAGGGTCTCACTGTGCAGTTCAGGCTGGCCTTAAGCTCACTTTGTAGCTCAGGCTAGTCTCGAACTCACAACAATCCTCCTGCCTCAGCCTCCCGAGTGCTGGTATTACAGGCATGAGCCACCATGCCCGGCAAGTATGTTATTGATACTCCTAAGAACTAGGCTCCACTGACTTCCCTAGCACCATTTCATCTGGTGCTCTTGGACAAGTAACTTGCATTGTGGGCTCTCAGTTTCCTCATCTGGAATTGTGTAGGAAACTGCCAAAGGTCTCAATTGTTTGTTCATTCATTCAGCAAATATTAAACAAGCAAAAAGACGCAAGTGTGAATAACACAGAGTACCTGTCCCCTCATACATTGTAGCTCGAGTTTAATGCGACTTTATCCTCGCTCAGTGAACTAAGAGGCATGGCCATGAACATGTTAGAGCCTGGAGCTAAAAAACGTGCTGAGGCTCTTCAACTGGTAGGAAACAAATCTGTGTAAGTCAAGCCCAGAAGTCATGTCTGTCAAGCTATGATCAGATGAACTAACTGGGAGACTACAACTTTGTGAATTTTTCCAGAAATCAGTACTTGGCATAAAGTTAATGTGGTAAAGCCCAGATATTTTTTATGAGCACCTTATCAGCTGACATATTGGCTTCTTTTTAAAGGGGATGTTGGCTGATTTTAAAAGCTGCTCTTTAGAAAAATAAACCAAGATCTCTTTGCTTTGGAAATCAGCAAGGAGCCCCTCAGCTAATTGCCACTAGCCATATTATTGCAATGAGGTTAACTTTAAATGACAGGATAACATTTCTTGTTTAGGAGAATAGAAAATAAGACATCTGCTTGCCAAACAACTTCTGTTCTTTCACCTCCAATAATTAATTACCTTTCTGCTATTTATACCTTCATGCGCTTTGTACTCTTGGAGGGTTTTCATTCCATTTATTAAAAATGACAACATTTCATGAGTTTGCCATTATGTTTTTTAAGAATAATTTTTCCACTCTAATATTAAAAATGCAATATCCATGTTCATTTACATAAGCTTTAGGTTTCCTTAGTAGGAAACTTAGTTTATTCACAAATCCTTTTGTGAATAAATACAATCTAAGTACATGAATAAAAATATTTTATCTCTGAGATTTTGAGAAGCCTCTCATACATTGTGAGCTCTGGGAAATCATAGACCATGTTGTCTTTCCCTAGTGCTTTATGTATGCTTAGTACTTGTAGCATGTGACATATAGTAGATGCTCAATAAATATTATGTGTTATTGAATCCTTATCTTTGCAGGGTATGCTAGCATAATTAAAAGTGAAGCATTATTACACTAGAAATTACTGGTAAATACAATTCTCACAGTGTTTGTTTTTGCAGGCATGAGGGCTTGGACAACGTATTACAGTGTTCTAATTACATCAAGGAGAATGGAAAAAATATTGGATGCAAGTTTTCAAACTTGGAGTCATCAGACTATAAGGATTTTTTTATCTGTGTCAATGGTTCCTCAGAATCCGATTCTATCAGATCCAGCTATTTCATTTTTGAGCTTCAGAATATAGGTGATATGAACAAGCAACTTCAACTTCAAATTTGTCATTGGGGGGCCTCAGGAAGTGCAAAGCTAGGAAAATAAAGGCAGCGTGCACAAGGAAGTATGAAGGATAAGAAATTGAGTGAAATGTAAAGTATTATTTTATTTAGAAATTTACTTTTAGAAAGTAAATTTACTTTACTTTCCACGCCCCAGAGAATTCTGCCGTGTGGTACTCTCATATAGAGTTAGTGATGGGATAATTATGGCCTCGTTCTCAGGCCTCAATAGGCAAATGGTTCTATATTTTCAGATCTACATTCTCAGTTTTTTGTTTTTTGTTTTTTTTGAACCAGGGACTGAACTCAGGCCCTTGTGCTTGCCAGGCAAGCGCTTATTCTACTGAGCCATCTCTCCGGGCCCTACATTCTCAGTTCTAAGCCAGTCCTAGGTAGGCATCTTAGAGCCACCTTCCAGTCATACGATTTTGTGCAATTGCTTACCACATCTCAGTTTCCTTATTCATCATATGAAGTGACTAGAGGACCACCTCATAGGTTTATTATGAGTCAGGTACAAGATTATGGTAAGAGACCTTGGTGGAGTGCCTGATGCATCATAAAGACAACAAAAGGGTTAGCTACTAGTGAATGTAGTGATACTGACAGTGCTTGCTGTTTCTAAAGCTACAAAATGGGAAAATGATTGAGATGATTTGTATTTTCTAGCTTGGGCTTCAATATTTGTCATTATCTGACATAAAACAAGTTTCCAAATGAATCAAGTTTCTCAATAAGCTCACTTTGTTTGGTGAGCAACTTTGAATGTAATATGTATCATGGGGAATAATCTTGAGTCACCTGGTTTATCCCTGGAGGTTTTAGTTCCTAGGTGTACCTAGCTCTAGAAAAGGGTACTGATAATTCCAACGACTTTCATGTTAAAGTTATTTCTCTCTGCTTCTTAGTTAAACCTCTGCCTCCAGACTCTATTAGTCTGACTCTGAAAAATTCATTTGAAATTAACCTGAAATGGAGCGTACCTAAAGGACCCATTCCAGCAAGGTGTTTTATTTATGAAATTTTGCTCAAGGAGGCTGATGATTCCTGGATGGTATGAATATTGCATTTGTTTGGGAAAATCATAAGCATAGTCTTTTAAATAGGAAACTTGAGAATCAAGATCAGTTGCTATCTACATGTAGAATAGAACATTCATTTACTTTAATAGCTTAACTTCCAGAAAGCCAAATCTAGTAGACAAAAGTGAGATGTCTTTGTTGTGAAAGTACAATCATGCCAATTTCAAAACTGCATAGGATCCCAGACATAATTGAATCATTTATTTCCAATTTTGTGTCAAAAAATAAAGTTACCAAGGGACAAAAATAGATTGTGAAGAGGCCTCAGTTGCTGGGAATGGTGGCATGCATACACCAACACTCTGGGAGGCTAAAGCAAGGGGATCACAAAGTTGAGCCCAATTGAACAATTCAGTGATATAGTGAGAGTCTGTCTCAAAACCAAAACCATAAAAGGAATTGGGAGACAGTTCTGTGTAGGTGCTCTGGGTTCAATCCAAGGAGGGAGGGAGGGAGGGAGAGAGAGAGAGAGAGAGAGAAAGAGAGAGAGAGAGAGAGAGAGACAGACAGACAGACAGACAGACAGACAGACAGACAGACAGAGACAGGGACAGGGACAGAGAGAGAGACAGACATACATGCAGACCTCAGGTAAAAACAAAACACAGAACAAGAAGGCATGAACAAAATAACCACTTCTCAAGGAATAATCTTGGGGTCAAAATTAGAATGGCACTTACGAAAGAATTATTCTTAACCAAGGAAATTGGTTTGTAACAGGAGAAG
>PVKA01022456.1:20892-37198 GCA_004027165.1 Ctenomys sociabilis | reverse complement strand
GCCTGCCCGCCTGCCCGCCTGCCCGCCCGCCTGCCTACCTGCCCACGGAAGAAGGTGTGAGTGTGGCACGGTGGAGTTCCACGAAGTTTAGCAGCAGTGCAGCACCAAGACATGCAACTACCTTCACGAAAGCCATTTTAGAACAGAAGGCCCTGCCCTGAGCAGGCTGCTGGGTGTTCACATCCACCAGAGGGCTTGCTCTCGCTCTAGGATCTAGTGAGTGGTAGCTCTAGGCTCTGTGGTAGGGGAACGAGAGCCTGGACTACCTGGACAGTCGCCACCCACAGTGTCCCGTGATCTGCCCAATTATCATTTTAGCAACCCCAGAGAAGACCCTGACACGGGCATTGTGCTCCCCAGCTACAGGGCCCATGTGGGGCTCCGGAGACCCTAAGTGCTCTGCGTGCAGTTTAGCTGCCTCGGCAGCCCTATACTGCTGCCTGAATGGCCACTGCTGCTGGAAGGTGGCCTTCAGGGGACACCACAGGCGTCCAGCCCTCCCGCTGACACACAGTGCCAATATGGCCTTGTGACATGAACACGGGCCCAGCTGCTACCTCCCGGGGGCACTCCTCCGAGAACCTCAAAGGTCTCTACCCTGAGCCAGGAGGGCAGAGCCAGCATGGAGGCTGGTGTGCTCCCAGAGAGCCAAGCACACATGAGCAGAGTCAGCGGTCATCTGGAGCATCTCAGGAATGCGTGGCGTCCTGCGACCCTCACCAGGGACTCTGGCCTCTGAGATCGCCCCGAAGCATTTTCGAGGCTAGTTTCTGCTAGAGCTCATCGTGATGGCATATAGTGTATGCAGCATGCTGCTGCTGCACTTGGTTAAATACCAAATATGGACACTGAGCCAAATGAACTGTCCCGCTTGTAAAATATCATCGAATATTTGCTGTGAACCTAAGTAAAGTGTTGTTGTGGTTACTCTTCTCTTGCTGCTGGAACAAAATACCCAACACCCAAAATTAAGAAAGGAAAAGCGCCGGGTGTGGTGGCTCATGCCTGTAATCCCAGCACTTGGGAGGCTGAGGCAGGAGGATTGTTGTGAGTTCAAGACCAGCTTGAGCTACAAAGTGAGCTGAAGGCCAGTCTGAACTGCATACTGAGACCCTGTCTCAAAAAGACATTAAAAAAAAAAGAAAAAGAAAAAAAAGAAAGGAAAGGCTTATTTGTCTCAGTTAATGGAGTTTCAGTCCATACTCAGCTGGCTCCAAGGAAGGCTGTCACATGGCAGAGGGCAGCGGCTCATGGTGGCAGAAAACAACCAGAGCACAAGGGAGGAGCAGTGGCAACAACCGTTGCAGAGAGCAAGTCTGTCTCTCTCAGGCTGCATCCAGGCTCTCCGCACCAGGCCCTCCGCACCAGGCAGTGCAGGCCTCACACCCATAATCCCAGCACTGGATCATGAATTAATCACAAACTCCAGAGATCTGCCCCACGACTGCATGAGGCTTTGGGGAGACGCCTAGACACAAACCATAACAAGTGTCCAGAGGACCAAAGAAGGACACAGCCCGAGCACTGGATATGTCAACCATTGTGCCTATGGCACCCGGGCAGCTCTAAGCAGAAATCGGTGCCTGCCACAGAAGTCTTAAGATCTGCACAAATAAGGACTCACTCTGAAGGGGAAGCAGCTGGGTCTCCTTGGACGCCAGCTCCCTGATCAAAAGGGAGCCTGCAATTTGGAACTCTAGGGAATTATACTCATTACAAAGTTATGTAAAGATCTGATGCAAATTATTTCAGTTGATGAGAATGCAGGTAATCTATATTTCTTCAAAATCTACTAATGGTATTGAGTACATTGAGAAGCAATGGGGCCAGGGAGATGGCTCAGTAGAATAAGCACTTGCCTGGCAAGCACAAGGGTCTGAGTTCAATCCCCTATTCTGCCAAAAAAAACCTTTCTTTGGGGTAACTACCTGCTTGGGGCACCCCTCCTGTCCCTCTCTCAGCAAGGAGCTTTGTTTCCCTCAATAAATATATTCTGCTCATAAAAAAATAAATAAATTGAGAAGTGCAATTTAGCTCCTAAAAAGAAAGAAATTATTTCTTTAAAAAACTGCTTTATTATTATTATTTTGTATTTTTTTAGGGAAGGGTCTACAGGGTGTTCAGGGTCTTGCTACTAGATCAGACTGGTAGTGAGTCTCCAGTTTACAGCCTCCCAAGAGCTGGGATACAGGTGCGCACCACCACGCCCAGTCTGAATTGCCCGCTCAGCGCACCCGGGGGCGGGGCCGGCACCACAGGCCCGGGGATCCAACCTCCAGCCGCTGCTTGCAGGCACTTTAATCCGCTGAGCTATTTGGCCTGCCCTTCCTTTATTTTTGATGGAGAACCGCACTTTCAGGTGGGACCTGGGGTGCTGCACCCGCGCAGCCCGAGGAGAGGCCCGACCAGGGGGGGCGGCGCTTGCCTCCCAAGCCCCTCAGCATTCTGCCATGAGGGTGCTCAGAATCCTCTCTGCTAGTTATTTTGAAATATCAACAATAATTTCTAGCAAAACTGCCCAAATAATCTGATGGGAAAATGGGCAAACTCTTCCTCAAAAGAGGGCTCACAGTGACGAGTAGCCACGCGGTTAGGGCTCAGATCTGAGGCGTCCCCCAAACGCGTACCTGTCGGGGAGGTGGCCGTAAGGGGACGCAGTGCACTGCAGCGTGGTGATCTCACAGCCCAGGGCCAAGGGAAGTGGGTCAGGGGAAGCAGGCCTTCCCGGGCTGGCTGCCGCCGCAGGCTGATGCTCTGGGAGTGGGAGCCAAACAAACCTCTCTTCTGCATTGCTCATGTCCTGCTGCTGCCAGGCTGTGCTTCCCACGGAAGGAGGGCGCTACAGGGAAAGCCGCTCCCAGTCCCTGGAGCCTCCGGGAGAGCCATGCAGATGCCGCAGTGAGACATCACACGATCGAAAGGATGAACAGAACGAACAGACGGGATTGTGGATGTGGAGCAAGAAGGACCTCGGTTAGGCACGCGAGGAAGCATAAATCAGTACAGCCCTTGCAAAGCAGTGTGGAGATTTCTCAAAACACTAACACTAGAACTACTAGCAGGCCAGGCCAGTCCCAGGCTGCGAATGTGTCAGAAGCAAATGAGGAAAGAAGGGGGAGGGGGAGGGGGAGGGCAGAGGGAAGGGGAAGGGGAGGGAGAGAAGCAGGAGCAGGAGGAGGAGGAACAGGAGGAGGAGGAGGAGAAGCAGCAAATGGAGTCACAGCTGCCTTCACACCAAGGTTTGTTCACCTCTCAGAAACAACGTGAAGCAGCGGGGTCCGTAGCACTAGAACCGGAGGAAGTGGCCTCTGTACAATGCCTATGGGAGAGCATGGTGTGACACCTCAGAGAAGGGACCGGCAGCGTGGCCCCTTGGCAATCCCACGACCCTTCACAAACGCACTGCACCACCCCTTCCTAAGCGAGTGAAAAGCAAAGTCGAGTCCAGGGCCAAGGCAGAGCTCTTATAGGTGGTGAGACTGACAGAAGCAGGTGTCTGTTTGGGCCACTGAGGCAGGTGTGGATGGGTAGGGAGTAGCTCCACCTCCCTTGCGGAGTGCATGTTGGACCCCAGGCTCTCCAGGACCTTCACCGTGGGAGCCACTACGCTGCACATGCAGACCAGTGAGATGTGTGAAGAAGTGGTCACAGTACAGACGTCCTTGCAGCCAGCCTCTCAAGCCCTTGTCTCCATGCTTGAGAACAGCCAGGCAACAATTAGCACATGGTGCCAGTAGGTACTGGCACACCCAGCTCAGACAGCTCCTCCGTACCTCCTGGTCCTCAATTTTCCTGAGTTTCGTGGTGTGGGACGGATCCCCGGCCAGTGTCTCTCTGAGGGGACAGGGTGGTTCCTGCCGGTCTCCTATATCTCCACCACTCTAGCCATCCTTGGCAGCTGTTCCTACTCTCATCCTGCAGGGCTGGTCAGGAACCTCCCCAGATTCCCAAGCCCCATCCAGAGCGCACTGGCTGAGCCGAGAACTCACACTGTCCTGGGAAGGAGGCAGGATCTCCGCTCAGCCTTTTCCTGTGAGCAGTCTTTCCCCAGGCCCTGCATGTGGTAGACACCAAGACAGCCCCCTGCACCTTCCATTAGATCACGGGATTCCAAAAAGCAGAAGCAATGTCCCCAAATCAGGATGCAAAGTAAAAGCAAGAGGGGAGCTCACAGAAGCCCCTGGGGTGTTGGCCAAGGGTGCCTGATGGCTCTGCTAAGGGCACAAACAAGACAGTGGGGTCTCCATGTCTTGGCAATGTGTCCACAGGACTCCCTGGCAGGCATGAGGACTTGTGAATATTAAGTAGCTTTTTACTGCGGTGCAAACCTTCTTGAGGATCCTGCGTTTCAGGCTGTTTAGGGTCATCTAGAATGCCATTTCTGAGAATCTCTATGAGCTTTGCTGCAAGGTGTCAACTGAAAATAAACAAAAGAAAATCTCTACTGACAGATAAGGTGCGCTTCACATACAAATGTCCTCAGCATAAATCTGAAACAATGCTCAAGCTGCTAAGGAATATAACATTTGCTGAAGGATTTCTCAGGCACGCTGAGAATAAGACTGAGAATTAGAGAGAATTGTTCTCTAATTCAAGTTTGCAAAGCTTCATTTTCAGCGGTTCTACGCATCACGTATGCACAAAATATTCCCCAAAGCTAAGTTTGAATCAAGAGGGACTGTGTGAGTTTTCCCAGAAACACCCAGAATGTGCAAGTGGCAGCCCCAGGCAGGCCTGCACAGCAGGATGCCTCTGGCCCCTTCTTACTCCTTGCTCCTTTCTGTCCCACCAGCTCTCTCACAGGATGGTTCCTTTTCCGGAACTTAGAATCCTGATCCAGTAAGAAGGATGCCTGCATGAGGTTCTTGGCTGCTTTAACAGACTGAAGTCCTTGTACATTCTCTATTTGCCAGAAAGTTGTAGGACATGAAATTTAGATTGAACAAACTTCAGCACTTCCCTCATTTAAATTAGAATAAATACTAGCACCTTCCTCATCACAATCAAAACCTGATCGCTTATCATCCTGCTTGTACTGGCGTGTATACTTTAATTTCCTGCTTATTTTGAGCTTTCAGTGATCAAGCCTATGATACATTATTTGAAAGCATGGATGTTTCATTTCCTTGTTAATTCATTGTAGTGCCGAGGCTGGATCCCAGGCTTCAAGCAAGAGCTCTCCTCTGAGCTGGACCCAGGCCCCTAAAGTGGGTAATATCAGGAGCAGGAGATGCTGCTAAGGTAGAAATTTTAACAGGCATATTTGTGTGGGCATAGTATGAAAAAGTGAAACACGCAAAATTAAAGAGATGATACTTATCCAGCAGGGGAGATACAATGATCACAAAAATTAACAGTTGAATATTCAGGAAAACAGGATTCTGAGCCATGTTCATGTAAACACATTTCTTTCTTTTTTTTTTTAACCTGCACTGCAGAAGAAATGATTGACAAAACAGAAGCAGTCCCGTTGTTCTGTGGTCTCTGAGTAGCTGCGGTGGGCACAGGGTGAGTGCTGGTGTGCTGCCAGCATGGGGGGCGCAGGGCGGGGCCCACCAGAGCTCACTGCCTGTCTAGACTTTCTTCGCACCTAAGTGGAGGTGAGCTGCTCACATGTCTCTGACCACTGTACTCCCCATGGAGAATTTCAAGTATGTGAGATCTCTCATGATGAAGCGAGGGAGTAGATGGGATTGCTCTCTAGTGGGCATTGCTCAAGGAAAAGTAAATTAAAGTACAACATTGAAAGTTTAACACAATAATAAAAAATATCTGAAATAAACTGCCAAGAGGAGAGAATGAACTGAAACCTCCACGTCTCAGAGCTGAGAAGTGGTGATGGACGCTTCCTGGTCCTGTCCAGGAGTCCCCACAGTGGAAGAGGAGGGGAACATCTGCAGAGGCCACAGCCAGCTGTCCCCAGCTCCTTAGAGAGATGCGCACAGGCTGTAAGCACAGCTCAGTGCCCTCAGACAAGTGGAGGACAGACAGTGCCCCCTCCGGGCGCCTCGTAAGCGAGCTGGATGCCAACCACTGAGTGTGGCCTTCAGTTCAGGGCGACAGGCAGAGCGTGACAGCTCTGAACAGACTCCTCCTGCCCACCCAGCTGTGGCCGCTGCAGCACAAAGTGCTTCCTGGGGCCCCTGGGAGTTGACCTGTGCCTCCCAGCCTGCCTGGCTTCCTGAGCACCCCTATCACTCCACCTGCCCCTGCCCAACAGGTGAGCGTCCTGCACGAGGTAGAGGTGGAGCAGAGGCTGGGGCTCAAGTGCTCCCATCATAAGGGTTGTGATTAAAGTCTGTCTTTGTCCAGATTCACATGCATTTTTGCCGGACATCACCAGTGTGCTTTTGTCACTGAGACTGCGATTCTTCTCCCTAGATGTCTTGGGGGAGACGGCTGGTTAGCTCTCCCGTGTCCCTGCTCACAGGGCGGGATTTGCACCTCCCTCTGGATGTCGGACACCCACCCTTCACCTCTGCTTTCATGTCTTTGTGCATGAGTCATCATGTCTGTTATCATCTCTCTTGAATCAGGTACCGTCCACTGCTCTCACTTCTGGTTCTGAGCGGATTTCACCCACCTCTTTACACACAGTGCAAGGTTCTCTTGTTTTGTGCTTTTTAAATTTGATTCCAAACACTATGAACTTTAACTTATTTGGTACTAGATAATTTTGTAATCTTGCAGTACCATTCAGATTACTTGATAGGACACTTTTGCTCTTTCCTTGTTGAAGGGCCGGGGTATCCCGGGTGGACCATGATTATCTCCTTGACAGAAGCCTGAGCTTGCCAAAGCTGATGTGTTGAGGGCAGTCCCTGGCAGCTATAGGACCTCCTGGGTGACCCACAACCCCATTCTGTGTAGGGGTGTCACAGGAAACAGTGCTCAAGAATGCGAGCTCTTAAAATCCTTGTCTTGAGTTAGATTTTCATTACCTCGACTGAAAAGCTTCATGATTCATGATTCTCTACTTAGACAAGGTCTAGGTAGAGACAGGGATGAGGGTAGGTGAAATATTCACCCTGCAATTCCCTTTCCTTCCATCTACGTTAGACCATTTCATGATTAAGATATGTTCTAAAATACTGGTCAAACTGGAGAAAGCCAAAGCGGTGAGTGCAAAAGGCCCCTATGAGAGAAGTGGGGTGCGTGGTGTGGGCTTTCGCATGGCACTCTGCCTGTGAAAGTGACTTACTGACTTCAGCTGAGCCCTGCCAAGTAAAGCTGAGAGGGCAATGGCTCAGTGGAATAAGGCTTCCCTGGCAAGTGCAAGGGCCTGAGTGCAATCCCCGGTTCTGCCAAAAAGAAAAAAAGAAAAAAAAAAAGCTGAGAAGGCAGGAACATGAAAATGAAAAGTGGCTCTTGCTGTCTGGCTGCAGCCGGCAGCGTGAACACCCAGCAGGTGAGCTCGAAGTCCAGCCCATGAGGAGACCAGCACACAGGGCCACTTGCATTTGGGAAGCCAGAAATATCAGCACTAACAAGATGAAGCATGAAGAGAACACGAAATTAGGGGCCCTGGCTGGGGACACCTAGCAGGGCCTGTGGTTGACGTGACAGACACGTCAATGATGTTAGTTCCAGAAATGTAGCTTTTCTTACACCAAGACAGGATCAGATCAGGGCTTTATTTTTCTATCATACAATGAGAATAATAAGCCACAGCTTTATGCATGACTGCAAATACTTTAAACTGGAGCTTGCACTGACGGCAGATCAGGAGCGGTGGGAGAAATGCTGCAGCCTCTCATGACAAGGTCAGTCCCTACTTAGACTGAATCTGCAAATCAAATCTTCCTTGCAGCAGAGAGCGCAAGCAGCAGTGGAATGAGTCAAGCCTGTCCACTGCTGTGTGTGCGCTCTTCAGGCCACGTATGAGGTTGATCTGGCAGCACAAAGACAGAGTGAGGCAGAGCCTAGCCTCTCTCGCTGCCGGTGGCCAATGCTTCGCTTCTAGGGCTGCCAGTCACTGGGGCTGGTGTGAACCACACTTCCTGCACCACCACCTGGGCTCCTCCCTGCACTGGGGACAGAGTCCTGAAAACTCGTGCAGGCTGACTTCTGCTCCAAGAGCCATCTGCACGCCGAGCAGGCCTCTGGAAGTGGCTGGGCCCCTCTGTGCATTCTTCCACAGGTGAGTTCATGGCCCACTGGCTCGTAGGAGGCAGAACAAGGTAGCCCCCGAGGCTAGATCTCCACAGCGCTCTTCCTGCCATTAGAGATCAGAGACCCCAGGCCGTCATCCTCTGTTTCTGTCCTGTTTCTCTTGAGAAACTCTGGATTTGGTATATTTCTCCGATTTCAGAGAAATAAAGGATTGAAAAAAACTATGTGCACCACTGAAGCCATTGCTATTTAAGTCAGATACAGTGGAGGCTCAATGTCTGCGTCATCCCTCTGTGTCTCTATGCATTGACTCTAACCTTCAGGACATCCTTGGAGGGCTTGGCACCAGGGTGGCACAGCCCCTAGCAGAGGCAGGGTGGCCATGAGGGGGACGTGGGTGCCAGCTGCACCGGGAGTGCCAGTGCTTCTGTGGCTGTGGCTGACATCAGTGGCAGCTTCTGTTCTGTAGTACTGGAGCAGGGAGAGCTTCGGGAAGGGGCCAAGCACACAGGAGAGGGCAGACCTGGTGGCCGGGTGCCCATGACACAGCATGGGAGAGCTGAGCATCAGGGCGGCAGGCAGTGGAGCCTGTTTTGCCCATGAGAGGGACCCAAGCTGGGCTGGCATGAGGGGCTACAGGCCCACAGCTGACAGCATGCAGCTTCTGGACAGCTCTGGAGAGTGCTTGGGCTTCCCCAGGCACAGGGAGGGTCAAGCACCACACTCTGCGCCAAGGACCTGTTGATTTTCTCCAGAGAGAAACCAGCTGTGGACTACATGTGGACAGGACGCAGCTCCTGCTCACCTGTCCCAGGGTCCTCCTCTCCAGCAAGGCAGCGGCTAGGTTGCAGTGGAGTCCCACTCCAGGGCACCCCACAGAGTGACACCCCTCCCTGACTGCAGGGCCACCCTGCTCTCTGGAGATGCTGCCTCCCAGACCAGCCCAGTGCAACCAGGGTGCCCAGCATGCCACACAGAAGTCCCCTGTGCGCAGGATCCAGAGCAGGCTCTGCCTTCAGAGCCCGCGTCCTGCAGGAGCAGACGAAGGGAGCAGCACATCCAGCAAGGTCCTAGCCCCATAGGCAGCTGGGTCTGGGACTAAACAAAAGAGGCAGATTGCTATGCTGTGAGTTTTATTAAAATAAATAGACAAGACCATCGAGAGAAAAGGGTTACTTCATGTTGTAAAGAGACTGAAGGGCCGGGGAGAGAGCTCAGCGGTCTAGGCACCTGCCTGGCAAGCACAAGATCCCGAGTTCAATCCATGGCACTATATGCTGTGTCGGGCATAGTGGATTAGTCCTGTAATCCCAGTGCTGGGCAGGCTGAGACAAGAGATTCACTATGAGTCTGAGCTGTGTAGTGAGACCTGTATTAACAATGACAACAACAACTAAAGACTAAGGATCTGGCAGCAGTAACAGGTAGCTATTGATTACATGTTTTCCCCTGAGAACCCACTGAAGAAGATACCATTCAGGACTGAGCCTGTGGCCGGCATGCTGACCTACATCTCCAGCCCTTTACTTAATGTCTTAGTTTGAGCCAGGGTCTCACCAAGTCATTGAGTTGTTCAGGTTGGGCTCAAACATTAGAACCTCCTGCTTCAGCTTCCAAGAGTAGAGAAGGCAAGCAGGAACTTTCATCCTGGTTAAGTTGTTTTCCAGGGTAGTGGCAATTTGCTGGGATTACTTTATAATGTGCCCACAAGAAGAAGCAGAGCTGGGGATGGTAGCACAGGCCTCAATCTCAGCACTTGGCAGGGAGGCTGAGGCATGAGTATCACTGTGAGTTCAAGACCAGCCTGGGCTACAAAGTGAGTTTGAGACCAGCTTGAACTACACAGTGAGACCCAGTCTCAAAAAGACAATGAATCAATCAATCAATCAATCAATCAATCATTCAGAGGAAGCAGACCCAGCAGGGTCAGGATTCGTATGTCATTAGGCTGCCTGTGAATGCTCAAGTCACCAGAATTCTCCCTTTATAGCTTCCATGGGGACACAGCTGTAGTGGTATCTCTAGGGGACACTACTTCCTCAGGCTCAGGAGGGTCAGCGACCAGGATGCCACAGCACCCTGCTGTCTGGCCCAGGGCCTCGTGACTCCACGTGGCAGGCCTCTCCTTCCCTGTGGTGCAGCCTTGTCCTCAGCCTCAGAGGATGTTGTTCTTACCTGCACCTACTGACATGGTAAGAGAGTGTGAGATGTGAGACGTGAGCTGTGAGCTCTGGGCTCCTGTGACACAAGCCATGTGCACGGCAGGCGTGCTGCATGTGTGCACCTGAAGTACTCATGTGACAACCAATTTATGCATTTACTCTATGAGATAGGTGGTACAGAGTAGAATTAATATGGCATTTCTACCTCTAAAATATACAACTTGCCGAGATGCCCCATGCAGCACAGTGTGTGCCGCAGCTATCGTGCAGCTATGACTGTGAGTTGTGGGATCGCTCCCACACCGTGCAGCACACAGTACTGAGCATCAGTCCGTTCTCTTCTGCTGCACCATGCTCTCGGTGACAGTTCACCCATGATGAACTCCCGTGACTCCCCCTATTTTCCTAAATAAAAGCTGACAGGCCCTGTTAGTGGGGCCTGGTTTGTTTGTTCCTTTCTGTCTGTGGTACTGGGGATCAGACCCATGGGCTTCAACCTCTGTGTAATAACTGCAGCCTTTTATATTGTTTTATTTTGACAAAGTGTCTGATAAACTGCTCAGATGGAACTCGTGTTTGAGGTCCTCCTGCCTTGGCCTCCCAAAATGCTGAGGTTACAATGCACACATGGGATGGCCAGATAGCTCAGTGGACTAAAGAGTACTGAGGCAGACACAGGGACCAGGGTTCAATCCCAGCATGCCGGTCTGCCATGCCAGCCCCACCCCAGGGGTGCACTGAGATTGCGAATGAGACTGGGAGTGGTGGTGCACACCTAATAATCTGTAATCCCAGCCCTTGGGAGGCTGAAAACAGGATCACTGTGAGTCTAGTCCGTGTAGTGAGACCCTGTAACCCTGTACTAAGCACATTAAAATAAATAAAACAAGTGCACAAGGACTTGCCAACCGACCTAGTGTTTTTGAGCATGTTTCTTTCTACTGTCACAAGAGGGCCACCACAGTGCAGCCCACTGGCAAGGACTGTCCTCTGTGGTCAGGGCCTGGGCACCAGGTGTCTTGGCTTCGCTTCCAGGGAATACTTCCTGGGGACCCTACAGGAGAGGCTGCCATGTGGTTCTAAGAAAATCCACAGATGACAGTGGAAGAAAGGGCTTGGGAAGGTGCCTCCCAGGGAGCTGTGGGTGAGGGAGTCCAGGAGGGCAGCCCTGTGCCAGCAAGGGCTTCCGTGTCCCTTGTGCCCTGGTCGGTAGCAACAGGCCTCAGAGTGTGGGGTGCGGGCTCCCTGGGGTCTTAGAGCCCTCCTGTTGTGTGTGGGCAGCAGTGTTGTGGTGTGAGAACCTGTGCAGGGCCTGTGCCACAGTGGCCTCTGGGTCACTTCCAGCAGGTGAGCTGTGTGGGAAACAGTGGCCTGAGGGACCCCTGTGGGTTTGCAGGAGGATGGGCCTCCGAAGACAAGAAAGACGTCACTGGCCTGAGGAGCTGAGGCCATGGCTTTCTGTGATTGTGGACTATAGCACAGCTCACAGGTAAGGCACATGCCAACTGGGCTTGCTTGCTTTCTCTGGTGAAATCTAGTGCAAAGTGAACTACATTCCTTATAATACACTGTGTTTTAGGACAGTCATATTGTGCCTGAGTGCTGGCTGGAAAGACGGGCTGAGAAGCATAAAGATACCGAGGACCACAAGCCAACAATGCAGCCCTGACAGCAGAATGTGAGGAGGCAGACACTGGCTCCACAAAGAAAATGTCAGAGCACCGGCACAGGCACATGTGCGGAGCGAGCCACGCAGCCCGAGGCTTTGCCAGCCTCCCGGAGCACTCCCTGAGCGAGCTCCCCTTCTCAGTGACAGCTTGTCTGTTGTCCTCCTGGAGGCAGAGGGGCTGTGCTGGCCCCGGGTGCGAGGGGAGTTAACTGAATGCAAGGTAGAGTTCCCTCGCCTTCCTTCGGGGGCCTAGAGGGGACCCCACATACTGGCCCAGCCCCTCCTCTTGCCACCTAAGGGCCATTACTTGCCCGTCTGCAGCTTCTTTGTGCCTGTTGGAGTTCACACCTGGCTAGATTGTGCTTTCTATAGTCTCCGATGGGTTTTGCAAACTTCTAAATGCTGGGGAAAATACATTCCACAGGCTTCAGAGTAAATGATTATTTTATGATCTACTTTTAAATACCGAATAAGGGCCATTTTTAAGTGCCTCAAAGCTCTGGAATGTCATCTCATGGTAATGCTACATTAGAATTTTAAATGAACTAGAGTTAACTCTCCTTTAGTGATCCTTCAGTTGGGCCATTTCCCAGGAAGTTTAGAGGGAGATTTTCACATTGTTTTCCTTTGTCTTCTTCACAGATGTAAGGATTTTGCTCCTGGAGTGCGTGATTTGACTGCATCACTCCACTTTTTATCACAGTTCTCATTTTAATTCATAACTGAGTAATTGAATAATAAAAATTCCTCTGGCAAGATAGTCACTGCTTCATCCTTTATTCATAATCTTTTAAATTCAACAATATATGGTTTTTGTCTACTGACTTAGTTATTAAAATTAAATAGGATTTCAAGACAGAAAGTGTGCATATATTTGCATAGCTAAATTGGCTTTTAGGAAAATATTACTGGGGAAATAAAATAAGCATAAATCATATCAATTGATTATTTTTTAATTTTTAAATATAAATGTGCAGTTATTCAAATTTGAGAGGTAGCACACGACTTAGGGAGCCCTGAAATATTAAGCTCTCGAGTGGCAGGTGCTTCGCAAGGCTGTGTGGAGCGAGTGCGGGGTAAAGCTAGAGCAGAACAGCGGAGCTCGCGCACAAGGGAGCACAGAAGGCGGAGCGCGCTGGCTGGTGCCATGCTCACTGGCTGCCTCAGCCGCCCAGCCCTAGGTGGCTCCCAGGGACCCCCCATGGCCTGCGCCTCCAATGAAAGCCAGGCTCCCTGCCTGTCTCCCAGAGGCTCTGTAGAGGGAGAGGAGTCACACAGACTCCAGAGGCGCGCAGGTGTTGCCAGAGACACTTCGGAGGCTCTGACGGCTGGTTGGTTCCAGGCGTTGGGAGGCAGCCCGGGGCTTGGCCTGGGCTTTAGAGTTTCTTATGGCACCCTGGTGCCCTGCCTGAACCTAGCACCACGATGGACCGGATCAGTCAGACCCCGCTGGGTCTGGGATGGAGATGGGATTGCTGTGGCTGAGCCGTGCAGGCTTGCCTGCAGAGCTACGGGTCAGACCCCTCTCTTGCACTGGACCCTGCGTATCCAAATGCTGTATTTTCCTTTCTTTTTTATTTTCTTTTTTTGGGAACCAAGGATTGAACTCAGGCCTTTGTGCTTGCCAGGGAAGAACTTATTCCACTGAGCCATCTACCCGGCCTTGCATTTTTGTTTCATGTTCTAAATTTCTAGGCACTTCCATTAAAAAGTACCATAACATTTCCTGATTACCCATCATGTGTAAGACAATGCACATACACACACTTCTGATGCATTGAATTGTGTATATAGTATGTGTTTTTATTTATATATTTAGCTATGTACTGTGTGCTACATACACTGTGTGGCCAATTGATGAGTAATGTTTTACAGAAGGCCGGTTTGCTGCCAATGGCAGCAGCCTGGGTGCTCTTGGAGTGGCTGCTTAAGAGCAGTTACCAGTTCTTTTTGGTGATGGGACTTGAACTCACAGCCTCACGCTTGCCAGGCAGGTGCAGCGCCGCTGAGTTACAGCCCTGGCTCAGAGCATGCGCTCCAGACCTAGCCAGGCCTGAGCATGAGTCCTGGCTGAGCTCCTCCCTGCAGGAGCTGGGGCCACCACAGTTCAGTCCTGCTGCTCCCTCCAGGGCTTGAGAGCCAGCTGTGGGAAGCAAGTCGGTTCCCAGGCATTGTCACATTGACTACGTCCGTCACCAGGAGCGCCCCTGTGCGCATGCAGTGGGCTGCCCAGGACACTCGTGATAGGGATGCGAAAGGCAGGAGCCCCAGGCTGTAGAGGCATCCAATGGTGCTGCAGGTCACTGCCAAAGGGAAGCCAGCACCGTGCTCAGAGGACAGTGCCTGGGCATCTACTGACAGCAAGCCTCGTCTTGTTTTGGAGGCTGGAACTGGAAACTCGGGCCGTTCAAGCGCCTATGCACGCCATGACCTTGGCCCCTAAATCTCTGAGCCTGCACCCAAGCCTCCTGCCGGAAAGAGGCACCATAGTCCCAGGGGCACCGCACTCCTGCAGGGCTGGAGGGGCTGCAGAAGGAGCCTATCCTAAGAGCACAGAAGAGGCCAGGGCCTCAGCATTAGATGAGGGGTGTGGGGTGGGGGTGTAAACACCCAGGCTCAGAGGAGCTCCAGGAGGAAGCGGAGATGGCTGGGCAGCAGCCCCCAGGCCCGTCCCGCCCCGCCCCCACATGCCTCCCTGAGTCTCACAGCTGTCCTGAGCCAGCTGCACTGTGACCTTTCTCCAGAAAGGTGCAGCCCATGTGGTGGGTCTACTGCTTAACTGGCAGTGCCAGTTGGCTGCGGGGAGCTTACCCGTGACCTAGCCGGGTAGCTGCTGCTCACAGCTGGAGGGGACCTGAGCAGTGTGCAATACGGCCTCAAGGAGCCAGTCGCTGACAGAGACCCCTGGGACCAGGGAGGCCAAGACAGACAGGGTGGGGGACAGGAAAACGTTGTCTTTGGCAGGGGAGCTGCATGTGCAGCTGAGCATACACCACAGGACACAGTGACATGGCTGTCCCTCCCATAGCCAGCCAGCAGGGAGGGCATCTTATCCGAGGTTGGACATCCCAGAAGGGCAGACAGCCCAGGGCACCCTATTCAGAAAGTGGCTCTCTAACCTGTCAGCCATATTTTCAACATATTGTGTTATCTGACATTTACCCCGACATTTGCCACAATCACAAAAGCCATGTGGCTTTTCACGCCCCTAATCCATGCCACCAGCAGAAGTCCTAATGCCATAATGAGGCAAGGACAGGACACCAGTTTAAGGGATTAGCTGGGGCTCGCTCTGGGGAAGGTCTCTGGCTGGGAGGATTAGAGGAGAGATGGTCCCACAACTAGGTCAGCCTCAGGAGCAGGAAGCTGTGTTTGCTTTCCAAGGAGAGAAGTTGATTAGTCACAAAAACCTTAGGAGCAGAGATGGAATGCTCAGCCACTTCTTGCCAGGTGGATACTGAGCCATGGAGAACATGCTTAGCACGCCACAGGGCCCTGACGTGGCATGCCCCACAGGCATGGATGCAGCAGCAGGACAGGCTCCATCCCCAGCAGCCACCAGGCTCAGCAGACATGGCACCAGGAAGACACCTTCATGTGAGTCCTTCCCTGCCAAAAAGGGGTAAGTGCCAGCAGAGGTTCTGCTCTCAATAGCAAATCTTTTCTGGGAAGCACATGCCCTGAAGAGCAACGTCAGAGCTGCAGTGTGCTCCTGAGAGTCCCACGGGGCAGCCCCAGGGACGGCTAGGCCCAGCAGCACTGCCCGGACACTCCTCCCCTTCCTCTTCTCCTTCCTCCTCCTCATCTTCCTCCTCTCCCTCCTCTTTGTCCCCTTCTCCCCCAGAGCTTTCTTCGGGGAGGCAGGGCCAAGGTTCTCAGTGGTGAGTCCACTTACAATACAAAAGAATCCAGACAGTGGGATGCTGCAAGGACATGGGAAAGCGATGTGGAACTTCTTCACACACGACTAAGGATGCTTATTCCTCAAAGTAGGTCAAGTGGTTTCCAGCATTTGCTTTGTTCTCAGCTTCCTGCTGAATACTTGGGACAAGATTGACCAAAACCCCAGGTCACCATCAAACCAAGATGCCAGGAGAAAGGGTAGAGGTGAGCACAGGGGCCGCCCTAGCCCGATCAGCACAGGAGCTCTGCCAGCAGTGCACAGGGAGCCTTGGGCCTAGGACCTTCACGCCCTGGGACAGCGCTGAACAGAGAAGATTGGGCTGCACTGAAAGGGAGGATGTGGAGACACAGAGGATGCTGGAAGGGCGGATGTAGAGACACAGAGGATGCTGGGAGGGAGGATGGGAGACACAGAGGATGCTGGGAGGGCGGATGGGAGACACAGAGGATGCTGGGAGGG